>CABHPH010090090.1:0-32950 GCA_902168325.1 Peromyscus nudipes
TTTTTTTTTTTTTTTTTGGTTTTTCGAAACAGGGTTTCTCTGTGTAGCTTTGCGTCTTTTCCTGGAACTCACTTGGTAGCCCAGGCTGGCCTCGAACTCACAGAGATCCACCTGACTCTGCCTCCCGAGTGCTGGGATTAAAGGCGTGCACCACCACCGCCCGGCCTGACTATATTTCTTTAATTGCCTTTAGTTATGTCTTGATTTTTTATTTATATTGTTTTCTAGTTTTTGCGTTTTAACTTTCTTTCAGGGTGTTTTGTTCTTTAATTTTATCTGGATTTTGGTGGACTCTGCAGATTAGATTTTATGTCATTGTCTTTCCAGCTCATCCTGCCACTGCCAGACACTGGGTAATGTAAACAAGAAAGATGTGTTTTCCCATAGCACTATAGCTGGAAAGCCAAAGATCTAGCTGTGGCAGAATGTGGTTTCTGGTGGGGACTTCCTACAGACGGTCAGGGTCTTCCCAGGACTGTGAAAGCGTGCACTATGCTTTCATGCAGAAACATTGACGGAGGCCTTCAAAAGGAAGTAATCCTTGATGGGAGCCCAACCCTGAGGAACTTATCTAAACCGTATTAACTCCCAGAGGTTCCAGATTAAATCACCATCAGGTTGGGAATCAGGGCTTCAGCATACAAAATTTAGGGAGCCTCAGCTCTGGTCCTAACAGTAACGCAGATGGCATTACTTCAGTCTGTCTTCTCCCTGGAGCTCCGTTCTCTCAGGAATTGTCTCTTTTCAAATAGTTTTATTTAAACTACAGAGTAATGGGCTTCATTGTGACCTTTTTCAAATGTATTACTGCAACTTTCTCAAATTCTCCCCTTATTGCCTCCGCCACTCCTCCTCCCTCCTCCCATTGGTCCCATTCCTCACCTCAAGTAGTCTCACCTCTGCCTCGAGTTACGCATATTTAAATCTAGATTCTGAATATGAGCAAAGTGGGGTATTCGCTTCTGAGAACCTAGCTTCTAAGAATCCAGGTCTATCAATTTTCCTGAAAATGTCCTGATTTCCTTCTTTTTGTTGCTGAATAAAAATGCATTGGGTCTAAAATAGATGTTTTGTTTTTCTGTTGATGGCCCTGTGGGCTCTTGTACCTAGTGCAACCATAACATAGCTGAGCAAGTAACCCTGTGATGCGCTGGCCTCCAGCTCCTTGAGTGGAAACTCTGGATGGTAGATCTGACTTCCATAGCGGCTGCACCATTTTAAATTCCCATCAGCATTGTAGGGTTCCTTTCCCTGCCTCCTCCTCGGCATTCGCTGTCGTTTTTGTTTTCCTTGATGACAGCATTTGGACTGTTGCCGAATGAAATCTCCATGAAGTTATAATAGCGTTTCCCTTGGGGCTAAGCATATTGAACACTTTTTCTTGTGTTCATTGGCCACGTACATTTCTTCCTTCAAGAACTGAACTCGCTGTTCAATCCATTTGTCTATTCACTGATTGGGGTTTCTTTCCAGATTCTTGAGCTTAATCTCTGGCCAGATACATAGGTAAAAATACATATATTTTTTACCTTCTATTTTGCAAGCTGTCTTCACTCTGATGGTTATTTCTAATGCTGTAAAAAGCTTTTAAAATTCATTAAATCCCATCTGTCAACCCATGAGATCATTTCCTCGGCACCTCCGAAAGCTTTCATCTCCACATATCGCATGAAGTGTTTTTCCTGTGTTGTCCTCTAGAAGTCTCGAAAGTTTCTGATTTTTTATGAAGGTCTTTGGTCAATTTTGATTGATTCTTGTGCTGGATAAGAGATGGATTTCTGCTTTCTTCTACATGTGAACATTCAATTTCTATGCTTGCAATTTTTAAGTTGTCTTCAGAAATATATGTTTTGGATACCTCTGTCAAAAATTAGGTTACTGCACATTGTAGGCTTGTTATGGGTTATTTTACTCTTTTGTTATTCTAAATATTCATGTGGAGCCAATACTATACAATTTTTAAAAACTAGAACTTTGCAGTGTAACTCAGACACAGTAATCCATCTCCAGATTTGCCTTTTCTGCTTAGGACTTGCAATTCTGGATCTTCAGTACTTCCCAGTGCATTTCAGTATTGTTTTGCCTACTTCTATTTGTCATTGGAATATTAATTGAGATTATATTCATTTTGCAGTTCACTTTCAGTAGTATAGCTATTTTTATAATACTTATTCTGTAAATAAATGTGCAGGTGAGACCTTTCTATTTTCTAATGTCTTCATTTCCCCCCATCTGGACCAATAAATTTTCCTTGTAGAGGGCTTTCATACACTTGGGTTTACTTCTAAGTATTTTTATTTTATTTTGAAATTATTGTAAATGTTCCCATACCACATTGGTTTCTCAGCTGCTCATTGCTGATATGTAGAAAAGATGCTGCTTTTTAGATGTTGATTTCATTTCCTTACTTTGTTGAAAGTTTATCAGGTCTCAGGAGGTCCCAGGGAATGTAGTGTCATTTAAATATTGAAACAAAATATGTAGCTGCAGCAGCAACAACATTGAACCAAACCAGTCATAGAAATAAAATTTAAATCAATTAAAGCCACATACTATACAACCAATGATGTTTTTGAAAACAGAAAAACAGCAAAAACAATTTAATCCATACAGCTGAGAATTAATGAGAGTAAAAATAGAAATAATGAAAAGTAAAGGAAGATGGCAGTGGAAGAGGTGGGAAATCTAACTTAAACAAAAATAAATAAAAAATAAAGGAAGCAGAATATAGAAGAATATTGGGAAGAGAAAATGTAAAGGTGATTTAAAAAACAATTGCATAATAGAGGAAACTGAATAAGCAAAGTTAACAAGTAAAAGAAAAGGAAGCAAAACCTCTGAATTCCCAGAGTTTCTGAGCCTCTGCTTTCTTCTCAACCACCTACTCACAAATATATCAAGAAAAACGCTGTGGAGAATGTTGGACTTGATACAGCATCTTTCTCTTCCCTCTGAGAACCTGGATTCTTGAGCTATCCCTAGTCCATAAGTTTAAATAGCCACTCTCTCTTCATTATTCTTATCCTGCTTTCAAAGCTGTTTTTGAAACGAAAGCACTTGATACTGATTACTTTGCCATAGCTAGAAAGAGAAGCAGAAGACATCAAACAATGGGTTATCAATTATTTAATTTCCTAATAAATTTTCCCTGAAAATCTCCATGCCTACTGATTTCTGTGCAATGGGAGAAGGTCAGGACTTGTGTCACACTTTAGCAAGAGGGTGTCATATTAAGCTAAGATACTAATAGATTATATACATTTCTAGCCAAAGTTTACAATATATTTACACAAAATTAAGAAAAAATCTTATGAAATTATTTAATTAGCTTATCATATGTACTGTTCCACCAGCAGCCAGTTTTAAGACTTGATATTCTTTCTTATATTGGCTGGGAATGTTGTAAGTCATTTTATTTTTATAAATTGTTTCAACTTGTCTCAAAGAACCAGTTCTTGGGTTAATTTTTGCTTTCTTAACATTAATGTCCTTTTCAATTTTTTAAAACATTTATTATTCTTCTAAAGTATTTCATTAATGATTTTTAAATTTAATATATCATAGTGTATAATATTTTATAAACTCAGACAATAATAAAAGAGCAAATTATGCTATTCTAATAATATTGGAAATAAGACTAGGAGTTTGGAAAAATGTATTTACACACATGGTAAAGTAAATGTTGACTAACTAACCATCAAGCCATAGATATGAGACTACAAGCCTGGATAAAACAGCACATGACCACAGAAGTTTGTCAGCTTCACCCATCTTCAAAGAATTCTAAATATTTCTGCTCCTGTCATTTATCATTTTCTACTTAGTTTTGCTTGCAGTTTCTTGCTTATATTTCATTTCTTTCACTAAGGATCCATTCTTCATTGTGATAGTTCTAGTGTGATATGTTTGATGTATTTATATTCTTTCTTATCTATGGTGAGCTCACTTTTCATCCACTGTGCTTACCTGATACTTGTCCTGAGCCCCGCTATCTCTTCCTGTATCACTTATGTCAGAAGAGTCCTCTTTGATTTAATGGAACACTGCTTTTTCAGACATCTTTACCTTTGTAACTCAAGGCTAATTGATGTAATATATGCTCTATCGATCTTTTCTTGTCATATTGCCCTTGTTTTTCACTATTGACCAAGAGGTATGTTCTACATAGGCACAGAGGATATTATTTTATTACTTCTGATTGAGGCTCATTTTTGTCTGAGGTGTTTGTTAAAATACCAAATAGAACATCAGCACAGTGAATTATGCAAACCAGCTAAGTTAATTCAGGCTGTTTTTAAATATTTTCTCCATTACTCAATAGTGTGTCCCAATATCTTAGCACAGCACTAGTCTGGCTGGCTGACTACAGCCGGTATTCTGTCTTGAGCACTGTGGCCATAGTGTGGGTAAAGATAGGAGATAAGGTGAAGAATCCATGACGTAAAGGATCCACATGTACATCACCTAAATATTCAGAGATGTTATGACCCCTCACAAAGAGATCAGCAAAAGAGACTGATAGAATAAATACATATTTTACATACATAGAATAAATACATTTTAACTCAATGAGGGTGGTTAGATATCAAAATCAGTCTGAAGATATGAAGAACATGGATTTCATCCTACCTCATTCTCAGTTCATGGATGTGGATTCTGTTAGACTAACTACAAGAATTCAGTCTGTCTGTGATGTTAACAGAAAAATATCTATATTTTGAACTCCAGATCTCATTTTTCCACTTAACATCTCTAATCAGAAGCTACCTGAAAAAATAGCCACATTTCACTTAGTCAAAATTTTGCTTGCTTAAAATAATAATGTCATTTTTATTTGTAATTACATTACATGTTTGTCTGGTGTTTAAGGCATCTTTTTATTAACTGAATAAACTTGGGGAAAATAGACTGAAGGTGCTAAAGTCTATAAAAGCATAGTGTCTACATTTTAGAACTGCTACATCTAGTACATACTAAAGATAACAAGGAAATATTTATGGATTAACATTTCAATTCCTATTTTAAATTCATAGGTGAATATTTCAGGCACCTGTTTTGAATTGAAAAGTCTCAAGTTTTGCTAAGTTGCCAACCATAATTTACCATTTAAAGAAACTAGAAACTCATGGCTTTATAAGTTTAACTTGTTAGTTTTATATGAATTGCTTTAGTATTCTGAAATGTTTTGTTTGTCAGATAATTAAAGTGTTCACAAAGATAATTGAACATATTAAATTTATAAATGAAGTTCAAAATCTTTAAGGGAGTTTAATTAACTAAGTTGTAAATGGAGGCAAACATTAATCTAAGTCCTCCTTAGAATTATTTTAAATGTGAGATATACAAACAAGAGAATGAGATTTTTAATTTAAAATCTAAAACTTTCTGTAAATAGTCTTTTGATATCCAAGAGTCAGATGAAAAATGCCTTGAAATGTCCACTGGTAATGGCTGTAAGAGCTGTCGGCCATGGTTCCTTCATGACACTTGCTCTCCATAATCAGAAGTCACAACTCCTTTCTCTCTCTTTTTTGTTCATTTCTAATTTTAAAGTTTCATACATGGACAGAGATGTGAGAATCAAACAATTCTTCAAGACTTGTCAGGTCAAATGTCACCATCCCAAACTCCCTATTTCATTCACCCCATCTTCAGAAGATCTACTTTCAATTAATTGGGAATTTCTTTCTATTGTACTTGCATATGTTAAATATTTAATATCTAATAGTTACCTGTCATCACAAATGTATTAAAGGAAGAAAACAAACCTCATGGTTCATCACTGAGCTTACTCTACTGATGTGCTGAGATGTCTGCAGATGGAGCTCTCTTTCTCAGCCTCTATGTATCACTATTTGGGTCAACACTGTTCTAACTAGGTATAACCAGTTTAGTCTTTCCACAGTTGACTCCAGAAGCAAACATAACCACATTCTTTCTTACACACTTGAATTTCTTGACTTGACAATTTCCTTAATTTTTTTTATTTGACTTTATGCAAATGCATTAAAAACAAATAAAATTGTATCACAATTGTCTAACTGGTGGCTTATCTATTTTTTTGAAGTATAAGAAGTGTGTAAGAAATACAGTTTCGGAGCTTTGCATGTTGTAATGCTCTTTATTATTTTCTCATACCTAATTGACAATTTAGCTTCATAGACTCATGATATTCTATGTTAGAAACAACACAGGTGGGAAGGTGACATGGTGACTAAAGGCTGCTGTGTGAGTTCTAATCCCCAGAACCCATGTAAAGTCACAGGAAGTAGGACTTCTCTGTAATCCTAGCTCTCTTCTGACAAAATAGGGATGGAGACAGGAGAATACTTGAGAGCTCATAGGATAGCTTAGTGTGTGCAGCATCAATGACAGGCTCTTCCTCAAAAAAGATGGAAGATGATGCCTACAGTTGCCCTCTGAACCCCACATGTGCACTATGTCAAGCATACACCTGCATTCACACAGATGGGTATGCATATACACATATCACACACATACACACACACACACACACACACACACACTGTGGATATCGCTCTATATGTTGTGAATGTGTTGCTCTGATTGGTTAATAAATAAAGTGCTGATTGGCCAGTAGCCAGGTAGGAAGTATAGGCGGGACAAAGAAAGAGGAGAATTCTGGGAACAGGAAGGCTGAGTCAGGAGTCACCAGCCAGACACAGAGGAAGCAAGTTGTGAAGGCAGAAATGGAAAAAGGTACCAAGCTCTGTGGCTAAACATAAATAAGAATTATGGGTTAATTTAAGTGTAAGAGCTAGTCAGTAATAAGCTTGAGCTAATGGCCATACATTTCATAAATAATATAAGCCTCTGTGTGTTTACTTGGGTCCAAGCAGTTGCAGGACTGGTGGGTGAGAGAGATTTGTCCTGACCACCGGCAAGCTGGGGCACAGGAAATCTTCTAGCTACACACACACACACACACACACACACACACATTTTTAAAATCAGGAAATACTGAATTTTCTCTTGTAGGTTTTAAACCTTTGTTTCATTTTAAAAGCCTTTTTATTTAAGTTTTTCATACAATATATTTTGATCAGGTTCTTTCTTCTCCCTCCAACTCTTCCTAGATCTCCCCTTCCAACTCATCCAATTTCATGTTCTTCTTTTCTCTTATAAAACACAAACAACCACAAAAAAGTACATACATATACACACGTGTGTGCACTCCACAAGCCATAGAGACTATTTTGTGTTGGCCAACTACTTCTGAGTATGGAATCTGCCCTGGATTGTGGTTGATATATCTCTCCATTGAAGAAATTAGCTATTACCTCTTCTATCAGCTGTCAATGTGAATAGCTTCTTGGCTAGGAGTGTGTCCATTCCTCCTTGTCTTAGTTAGGGTTTTTATTGCTGTAAAGAGATACCAAGACCACAGCAACTCCTTATAAAGAAGACATTTTATTGGGGTGTCTTGCTTACAGTTTCAATCCATTATCATCATGGTGAAGAGCATGGTGGCAGGCAGACAGATGTGGTACTAGAGCTGAGAGTTCTTACATCTTGATAGGCAGGCAACAGGAAGTCAATTGACTGTCACACTGAGTGAAACTTGAGAAAAAGACCTCAAAAGCCACCCCCACAGTGACACACTTCCTTCAACACCACACCTCCTAATAGAACCACTCCCTTTGGGGGCTATTTTCTTTCAAATCACCACACTCCTTCTTTGTGCTGGGCTTTTGGCTGGCTTGAGCCTGTGCAGATCTTAAGCATGCTTCCACAATCTCTGTGAGTTCATATGTGTATCAGCTCCACCGATCAGGAAAACACAGTTTCTTGGGGGTCATCCATCACCTCTGCCTCTAGCAATTTTTCTAGGTCTTCCACAGAGGTTCCTGAGTCTTAGGGATAAGGCTGTGATAGAAACATCCCATTTAAGACTGCATGCTCCAAAGTCTCTTACTCTAAGCACATTGACCAATTGTGGGTGTCTATATTAATTACCATCTGCTGCAAGGAAAAATTTCCCTGATGTGGGTTTAGTGATGCTTTAATTTATGTATATAGCAATATGTCAATGAAAGTCAATGTATTTCCATATTCTTTAGCAGAATAACAGTAGTAGGTTTTCCCCTGGGACCCATAACCTATCTGATCTTGGGTTCTTAGCCTCATTTAACAGCATTGGGTATGGGTTCCATCTCATGGAGTAGGCCTTAATAAAAAGTTTTTTACAAAAGTAGTTAGTTGTTCCCATAACATCGTTGGCACTATTGCACTAGTGGGTATATCTTGCTATCAGGTCACTATTATAGCTCACAGTTACCATATTTGTGTGAAATTAATGATTACTTTTCTCCTCCAGTAGCATGTAGTACCTTCTAGCACCATGAACACTAGTTAGTAGGAGTGAAGCTTCTAGTCAGGCACCAGATCAATTTCTCCATGTTTGATGACATAAGTCTGAGGTGTCTTCCACAACAGCTTCAGTGTCTCTTAGTGACCTCCTTTGCCTCTCTGGTGTTTGGGTTAACTTACTTTTTCTGAGTGTGTTGATTATGTTCTGTTAATAAAACGATAATTTCATCCACTGATGTGGTCTCTGATAGATATATCCCATCTTAAATGTGTGGCTTTACTTCCTTACAATTCAAAAATATTATTTATGTATATTACCCTGTGGTGGTATTGTGTTCCCCAAAATATTGTGTATGCTAATAAACTTATCTGGGGTCAGAGAACAGGACAGCCACAATATTAAACATGAGGATAGGCAGTGGTAGCATACGCCTTTAATCCTAGCATTCCAGAGGCAGAAATTCATGTGTTCAAGGATACACCCAAGCATGGTGACCCACGCCTTTAATCCCAGAAAGTCAGCCTTTAATCCCAGGGAGTGGTGGTAGAAAGCAGAAAGGTATATAAGGCGTGAGGACCAGAAACTAGAGGCATTTGGCCTGGAGAAATATTTGGCCTAGTTAAGCATTCAGGCTTCTAGCAGCAGTTCAGCTTAGACCCATTCTGGATGAGGGCTCGGGGCATCCAGTCTGAGGAAACAAGATCAGCTGAGGATCCGGCAAGGTGAGATAGCTGTGGCTTATTCTGTTTCTCTGACCATCCAGCATTTCACCCCAATACCTGGCCTGGGTTTGTTTTATTAATAAGACTCTCTAAGATTCATGCTACATTACCCCTTACTCTACTGATCTCTTCACTGTGTTCTTCACTGTTGGCACTATTGGAGTTCACTCAAGTTTCGAGCTCTACTTTCTCTTATTTCCATTCCGTTTTGGAGGAGATAGTTAATTTTATCTTTCAAATTTCTTATTAAATACTGTTGCAACAAAGTTTTAGATTCTTCTGCTATTATTTTCATGTATTTACTTATGATATGCCTTAGGCCTATTGTAGCACCCTCCCCTCTCCTCTTTCTCAGATGTGAGCTACATAGCATTTCAATTCCTCCATAGGTTGTTTGGTTATAATTATTATTTTATTTTTTCCACATTTCTTAAAGTCTCATTCTCATTCTTTCTTCCTCTATGTGCATTCAGGAGCATGCACAAACTTTGCATGAGCTTTAATTCATCAGTAACAATTTTCTAGTGTGGGTCACCACATGGAGAACATACCACATGACACATTCCTTACTATATTCCTTTACACTGACCATTTTCTTCAGAGTAAAGTTTCCCGCTCCCTGTCTTGGAGACACAGGCACCAGACATAGATTGATTGATGAGAGATGAAGATCAGGGAGATCTTAGCCTTCAGGCACTTGCTCTTTGCTTTCAACCTCTATTTTATATGTTACCAGTTAAGTTGATGTGACTTGTTCTGAGATATTGTGTTTTACATCTCTGCAAGAAAAAACACTTACTTTTATGATCATAGGACCGAGAAGCAGTGCTAGTGTCGGTAAAGTATGCCTTGTATAATCCTGCCCTGACCTTCCTTCCCTTACTGACAGAATTTTTATCTCTTTGGTCAGGGAAATATCAGCTGTGGTAGTTTGAATAAAAAGGGTCCCATAGGCACATAGGGAGTAGCACTATTAGGGGTTCAGCCTTGCTGGAGTAAGTGTGGCCCCAGAGGAAGTATGTCACTGGTGGGTGGGCTTTGAGGTTTCAGAAGCTTAAGCCAGGCCCAGTGGCTCACTGTCTCTTCCTGCTGCCTGACATCCAGATGCAGAACTCTCAGCTACCTCTCCAGCACCATGTCTGACTGCATCCCACTGTGTTTTCAGAGGTGATGATAATACACTAAACTTCTAAATTGTAAGCCAGTACCAATTAAATGTTTTTCTTTATAACAGTTGTTGTAGTCACAGTGTCTCTTCACAACAACAAAAACTGCAAGACACCAGTCATCTGTGCACTTCCTAATTTCAAAAATGTGGCTTCTCTCTATGTTGTTAATATACTTCTTATCATCCTTTTAGAGTTCGGAAAGGCACAGAGAACTGCTAAGTAGTATGCTACACATGCTCAGGCAGCCACACATTTGCAGCCCTTCTTCAGAGTATGGTTTAGAATTCTTCAGGTTGGTCACCTTTAGCTAAATTGTTGGAGTTTTTCCTTTCTCATTTATCTACATTTTGCAAATTATGTTAATAATGAAATTAAAGGCAGAGTCGGTCCTCCTTCCTCTTGCTATCTAGAACTACCCAAGAAACACAGACTAGCTTTTCTCGGGAGTTTACTAGGATCTGCCTGAGGTATCATCAGGCCTCTAGCTTTTAGGAGTGGCATGGCTTGGTGTTTTTTTTTTCTTTTGTTGGAATAATAAAATGATACTTTTTGTTTATTTTATAGTTTAAATTTCTTTAAAAATAAACCTTCATATCTATTCTCAAATATATTGGCCAAAATACAGATAGCATTCTTTACAAATTTATAAATTATCCAAGTGTTCATTCAACTTATTGCATTAAATGTCTGCTTTTCATCATCTACTCAAAAAATTCCTCTTTGAATTATTTGAAAAATTATATAGCTATTGGAATGGGAAATGGTTGAATGCTTTAAATGACAGTATATTATTTTGAACGTGGTGAAAGTATCACATATTTATTGCAAAATATACATATAGTGCCAATTTTCTTAAGGTGGATTGTGAACTCCTTCAGGCTACCACACTTTACTAATGGCTACAATTAGGCCTTAAAACTAAGTAATCCTTCTCTGTTTGGAGCAGTGCTGCCCCTCATCCCTAACCCAGAAGCAATCTTCAATTGATAGCCACCTGTGAATAAAAAAAAAATCATTTTCTCCAAGGGAGTCTCACTGGGGAAACAAACCGCTCTTACTTGTAGGCCCCATGCCCAGCAGTAGATGGCCAACAGACAACTAACTCAATGGCGTCTTTGGGGGTCCTTTGTCTCTTAATGTTGAGTTAAGGTATTAACTTTTTAAACAAGTCATTTGTGTATATATTATGTTCTGCCTGTTTTGTGTTTTTATGGGATTCCTGTGTGTGGGAACATGTGTGTCTCTGCATCTATATGCTTTTGCTTTGACTCTTTTTCTTCTGTTTGATAGGTCTGTCCTATTCTGATCTGTTGGTTTGTTGTTTTGTCTTACTGTGTTTCATTTTATCTTATTATTCCTTAGATTCCTGTTGGTTTTCTAAGGAGAGAGAGAAAGGGTGTGAATCCAGAATAGAGGGGAATGTGGGAGGGAGTAGGGGAAATGGAATCTATAGTCAGAATAAATTATATGAAAAAAGGCTATTTTCAATAAAAGAAAAAATATTTTAAAATATGCTAACATTCACAAGGTTCTTCATTAGATGTGTTATTTATTTATTAAAAAAAGGTTAAAAAGAGCACTATGGATGTTGCTCAAGATTAGAACATCTACCCAGCCTGGTAAGACCCTGAACTCAATCCCCAGCACTGAAAATACACTAAATTTTTACCATCTGTGATTTATTTCAATTCTGATAAT
Source organism: Peromyscus nudipes (assembly GCA_902168325.1). NCBI lineage: Eukaryota > Metazoa > Chordata > Mammalia > Rodentia > Cricetidae > Peromyscus > Peromyscus nudipes. Next base: position 11,922 of record CABHPH010090090.1, read on the forward strand.
TTTTATAGCCCTTTTAAAACAATAGTAAGATTTTCAATGTACTTTTAAAAGTTATGTTATTTTCTTTTATTTTATGTGTGTGACTATTTTGTCTGCAGATATGCATGTGTACAATATGCATGCCTGAGGCCCATGGAGGATAAGAAAGGGTGTTTGATCTCCTGGAATTGGAGTCATGATGGTTGTAAACCACCACATTGGTGCTGGGAACCAAACCTGAGTCCTCTGCAAGAGAAACAAGTGCTCTGGATGGCTATCTCTCCAACCTCAATTTTCAAAGTATTTTAACATTTTTATCACATTTATTGTGTGTGTGTGTGTGTGTGTGTGTGCGTGTGTGTGTGTGTGTGTGTGTGTGTGTGTGTGTGTGTGTGTGTGCATACGTGTACAGAGGTCAGAGGGTAACTTACAGAAATTTGCTCTTGCCTTTGACCATGTGGTTCCAGGAATTGAATTTGGGCCATTAGACTTGGCTCTAAACCCTTTACACACTGAGTCATTGTTCCTGGCCTCAATTTTTGAATGAAACATTAAGTCAACATATCCCATAATTGGTACACCCCATTTATGTTAAAAAAAAGTATACATACATGTGTTTATGAATTGAAGTTGTTCAGGTTATAATTTAAAATATCACCAGGAACAGAAGGAAGTGGAAGCGTAGACAATGGGACCCTTCAGTTCACATTTGATCTATTTCATAATTGACCACATTTGATCTATTCATATTGATTTCATAATCAAGCACTATGAAATGTTATATTATCATATAACAATTTGTGACATTTTACTTCAGTTAAAATCAAAGAAAAAGGAAGAAAGCCAGATGATAATGGTAGCTGTCATAAAATCATTTTTTACAAATGATCGTTTCTTACCTATTCCTTGGGCTAGTAGATGCCAACTAGAGCAAGAAGCAGATTCCACACTGTGTGCAGTGAGGACATAAGTATAAAAATGAGGAAGATTGCTCAACTGGATGCTCGCTCCACCCCCAGTGGGCACAAATTCATTCTATAACTATTCCAAAAATGCTTGCTTATTTTGAAAGCTCATTAATCATATATGTTTAAGGATCAAGTAAATCGTTCATATTTTATTTTTCAAAAATTATACTCCAGAGATCTAAAACAAAGGGCAACTTATATGACTCTGGAATGATTTTGTATTCCTTTTGTTTAAATTTCAGGTTTTTTGATTTATTTATTTTTATTTTACGTGCATTGGTGTTTTGCCATGGGTGTTGGTTCTCCTGAAACTGGAATTACAGACAGTTGTGAGCTGTCCTGTGGGTGCTGGGAATTGAACCTGGGTCCTCTGGAAGAGCAGTCAGTGCCCTTACCCACTGAGCCATCTCTCCAGGCCCTGACTAGTAACACTGAGTCTCTTTCAAATCATGTGAACAAGGCTGTGGGGAAACAAAAGGTGAAGAGAGAACTCCAAACGGAAATGCGAGCACCAGGCGGCCTAAGGTAGAATTTCTTCTGGTGGGTGGGAGTTATGCAGTTCTCACCAGGTACAGACAAGCAACCAGTTATCAGCTCCTTTTATATAAGTAAGGAAAGAAAGGGAAAATAAAACGACTGCAACGAACCTCACTTAAGTTTCAAAATAGAATCATGAAGGAAATCAATATCACCCAGGAGTCCCCAGAGTAGAACACCCATCAACTTTTCACCTAGTGTTTTTAGATTCCAATGGAAAAATTCTCCTAAATTTGATATTACTAAGTATCGTAAAAAAATAAAAAATTCTCTCATTTTTCTTTATATATAAACTAGTGAAATTTCTAAAACAACATTTTATCTCAAATGCGTGTTGGGTTCTCCCCAAAATATAGTAAAACAGGGCTAAAATACAATTAAACAAGGTAAGAACAATAAATAGATAAATGACTGATCTTGATTCTCTAGTCTCTTTCCTAAGTAACAAGTTGGAGTTGCAGCAGCCATCATCAATGATTAAAAATATTTTCCCTCACAGGAAATTTTAATTTTCTTGTAATTTAATGGCAAACAAAAGTTTGTTCAGCAGTTACTTCCTGAGTGCCTGCTTTGTGGAAATGGGTGCAGAGGGCAAAGCTAAGAGAGCAGGGAGCAGCAGGGTGTGCGCAGCATTCTCTGTGAGAGAAGCCTCGGTAATGGCAAGGATCTTGCTCAGGCTGGGATCCCTCTCTTCATAGGTTTCTCTAGGAGCACTCCCCCTGCTTCTGCATCCATTGCTCAGGTCTGTAGGATCCCTGCACTCTGTGGCATCTCTACACCTGCACCCAGGCAGAAGTCAGCAGTCCATTATAGTGCACTTTTCTGCCAGCAGGGAAACTTCAAACATTCTGACTAAGGCTGTAGCAAAACAAGGTGGACAGAGGTGGGGAAGCTTAAACTCCCCTTCTGTGTCAACACACACAGCAGAATAGAAAGGTAGCCTGCAAGGCTGTTCTCTAATGGCCCTTGGGTTTCCTTATGCAGCAGAAAGGAGAATGTACCAGGTTTCCTATTTTGTTTGAGGCCCATCTTTCCTCCTCCTCCTCCTCCTCCTCCTCCTCCCCTCCTCCTCCTTCTCCCCTTCCTCCTCCTCCCCCTCCCTCCTCCTTCTTCCTCCTCTTCTTCTCCTCCTTCTCTTGTTCTCCTTCCTTCTCCTTTTCCTCCTCCTCTTCTTCATGACAAAATTGGAAGCATTTTTTTCTTCTAATTGTTGTTTTAAGAATCCATCACTACTCTTCTCAAATTTGACATGATGTCATCCTCTCTTCTGAATTTTCAGTAGCTGATAGTTCCTTTTCTGGCCCTCATGATCAAGGGGTAACCTAATTGGATGTATTTGTCACCTACCACAATTTTAAATGAGAAGAAACATAACAGATTTTCTTCTGATTTTTCAAAGAATTCCACAGAGGCAAAAAAAAAAAAAGACCGAGCAGCTGCACAATGCCATAAACCAAGAGACCCCAGGAACCAAAAATTAAAATGAGAAAAGTGTCCACAGTTATCTGGCAATTCTGCTCCAGGGAAGCAGTATTTGACCTCTGAAGCTGATTCATTCCATTGGAATACCTGGGATCCAGCAGAAAATGACACCTGAGAGGTGAGAAGTGAAATATTTCTTTTAGGAAATAGTCATAGAATTGTTTTTAGAGTGAACGAGGGAAAATAATCATCTTATTTATCTAGCAATTCTACTGAGTGCTTTCCACTAAAAGAGAAGTGTGTGTGTAGCAGGAAGGGAATTGCACCACATTTCACGTCATGTGAGAGACTGAGGAAAATCTCCCTTGTGTTGTTGAGTAATGCATTCTGTTTACTGATTGCCTCTAGATTCAGTGATTTTTATGAATAAGTCAGAGCATGGTGTTACCTACTTTCTCTGCGGAAGTGAACCTCAAGTTTCCACTTCATTTTTGTGACAAAAACACAGTCAAAATTTCCAGAATGGGAGCAATGCTTTACATGTATTTTTCATAATGAAAAATATACTCAGAGGGGAAGCTAAGATGTGCATTACTGAGTTCTTAGTGGTGATAGCTGAAGAAAATTAACCTTGAGGAAACTAAACTCTCTGGAACTGCTGGAAACAAAAAATGGAAAAGGCAGCCTTAGCCCTCGATGATAAAGGACAAAACTCAGCTCATTTATGATCCATCCCTCAAAGAAAATAAATTACAGCTAGACTGAAGTGGCATTGCTAATTGTGTGGCCTGAATGATTGGGTCCGGTCCCTGCCTTATGTAGAAATCCCAGCTCTCAAGGTGCTAGTTTCCCAGATGGGCCTTCAGTGGGTAATTGCTTGATGAGGGCAGATTCCTGAAATATGTTTATAAGTAATGAACAACAGGGAGACGGTTGTTTCTTGGCTATTCGAGGCCATAAGACAAGGCAAGGATTCAGCCAGGCAGGTAATCCTAGTACTTGGGACACAGTCAGGAGGTCACCACAAATTCAAGATCAGCCTGGTCTACATAATGAATTCTAGTCCATGAGGGCTACATAGCAAGATATCCCCCCCCCCACAAACACACACACTCAAATAATAAAGAATAAAGAATAAGGACAGGAAAAGAGGAAGACAAAGGATTGCAAACCAGGATGAAGAACTCAACTCCTGAAGCACATCTCAGACTTTCAGATTCCTGTGAAGTAAATGCTTTGTCTTTAAGTTCCCCCACTGGATGGGATTTAGTTATAGCAATTGAACTAAGTACTGGTCCATTGTCTGTGGGTGGGAATGGTACAGACAGGATGCCCCATGAGTGACTACTCAGGGTGGAAGTGGAGGACTATTTGGTTGTGGAAAGTTACATTCCATATGGCCTCTTCCTTGCATTTCAGACAACCCTACACATACTTTAGGGATACCTTGTGTAGTAGTGTGGCCTCCCAAAGGCAAGTCTGTTTCTGTTATTTGTTGATATCATCAGTCCCTTCACCAATGACCAGAACATGTTTAATAATTTTCATTAAGTTCAGTTGAAATTCCTTACTTCATACAAACTCTACATGTGTTTCTGCACTCATTTATATAGCAGAAGGTAATTTTTTCTGCCAAAGATTATATTAGTAACAATTGTGTCAAAATTAGGAGCCAAGGCTTTTATATAAGACACGTTCATCTTGTGAAAATATTAATAATGGAAACAGTGTATGGTGTGCATAAACAGAACATAATAAATCCTTTAATTTATCATAAGCCCTTCTGGGTATTAATCTTTGTCTTGGTAAAACAGCCAAATCTGATAAAAATCCAAAGTGATTTTAATCTCATTTGGAAAAAATACAATATATTTATTGATCTATTGTGCAACTGAGCAGAACTCATCCAAAATTTTTCCTCAGTGCTGAGATTCCATGTTTCTTTCTCGTCAACTTGTATTACTTTTCATTTTGTTGTTAGAATTTGTCTCTGCTAAAGTAATATCAGGATTTTGTTCATTGAACATGTTTTGATAGGTACCTAAAGTTTAACCTTTGGTTTGTGCCATGACCTGGATTTAATACCCAATGTGTTTGCAGTAGACAGCAATCAACACAGAAAACCACAACTGGTCAGCATATAGCAACTAAGAGACTATGGGATGCTCAGCCCTAAATGCAACACCTACGTCATGCCCCTCCCCTCATGGGTCAGTGATCTATGTGAAGAGGTGACAGAAAAAAAACGTATGAGCCAGAGGTGGTGGATGACTTCCAGGAAACATCAATTTCCAGACATAATAGAACAGAAGCACATAGAAACTCACAGAGACTGGAAGCATGAAAAAGACCTGCCCAAGCTCACACCAGACAAAATCCCAGCAACAAGGGTTGGAGTGGAATGGAATCCCACCCCTAATCAAAGAGCTACTAGCAGTGAATAGCTGTGGGGAAAGTGAAAGTTAATTTTCTTCAATAGAGTAACACTGGGCATATCAAACACCCTACAGGGCAGGCCCCATGATCAGATATAGTCGGCCAACATAAAATCAACTTTGTGGGTTTGTTTTGTTTTGCTTTTAAGAGTGAGAGAGAACATGGAATTGAGTGAGTAGGGAGGTAGAGGGTTTGGTAGGAGTTAGCGGGCATGCACATGTGAAGGTCACAGAATGATGTCAGGAACCAACCCCCATCCCTGTCCTTACTTTTCATTGAGACAGAGTATCTCAGTCCTACTCAGAGCTCATGGATATAGCTAGCCCCACTCCATCATGCTCTGAGGATCCTACCTCAGCCTTCCATAGGCTAGAATTACAGGCAAGCCACCATACCCAACTAACATTTATATGGATTCTGGGATCCAAATTCTGGTCCTCAAGCACAGCAAGTACTTTGACCATTGAGTCACTTCCCCAGCTCTGAATCATTATGTTTCAGTTGTATCTGTATAATGTCACATATTGTACCTAGAATCTGCTGGCAGAAGCCTTAGACAGACAAGGCCAGCTCAGTGGTGAGTTCATTTTCTGTTCTCACTGCTTTTGTCTGTCTGTTCTTTTCTAGTATTTACGTTTATTTTGTCATCCAAATGTTAAATGAGGTGTCTGAAACACTTTTTTTTAAGCCTAGTTGGACTTAGCTAGCTGCTAACAGTATCTTTTAGGCATTATGGCCATATCCACCTACTTTAATACTATTTAGTATGCATTATAACCATATAGTCTAGTTTGGTTTCCTGTTACTGTGATAAAACACTGACCAGACACAACTTGGGGAGGAAAGGGTTTGTTTGTTTTACAGGTGTTCATCATCCAGGGACACCAAGGCAAAGACTCAAGATGGGAACTGGAGGCAGTAACTGAAGCAGAAGCCATTGAAGAACACTGCTTACTGGCTTGTTCTCTATGACTGGCCTAGCCTGCTTTCTTATTTAGCCCAGGCCTACCTGCCCAAGGACAGGGCCACATACAAGGAGCTGGGCACTTCTACATCAATCAGCAATCAAGCAAATGTCCCCACGGACATGTTCACAGGGCAATGTGTGGAGGCAGTTCCTCAGTCAAGACTCCCTTTTCCAAGTTATGTTTAAGTGTGTCCAACGTTGACAAAAACTATGACACCATATACACCTACCTTAATAATATAATTTAATAGGTATCATATCCATATGTATCTATCTTAATAGTATCATTTACTAAGCTTTGTGACCATATTTACCTACCTCATTTCCCTTCCATATTTCTGAATGTCCTATGTTTTTAGTTTTTAATTTTGTTTATTCCAGTTTCCTTTTTTAAGAGTTCCTCACAGTTGTTGATTAAAACCCAGTTCCCTGCAATGAATAAAAGTATTCATTCATTATTACAGTTAAGTTGTCACATTTCATCTTCTGGTATTGACAAGAAACACAGTGTTGCTTAGCTAATAAATACATGTGGGGCACATGCATGTGTATTTCTTAACTCATCTGTGATTAAGAACAAGAAGTCCCAACAGACAGAGAGTGATGGAGAGGGTCAGGGTCTGCTAAGTGACACCAGAAAGTCACAACTATAGCCCTTTATCAAGGGTAAAGCAATCATCAATGATCTTTACAGACTGTTTGCTACCAGAATAATGGAAGCGAGGATTTTCAACTCATTGACTTTTTCATTCCCATATGCCCGCACATCTGGAAGCAGTGTTTATCAAGCAAGCTAGTGAGTGATTATGGCTTCTGTCTACAAGAGGCAGTTACCTGTTTCCCCTTTGCCATCAAAAATTTATAAGAAAATGGGCAAATTCGGATAGAAACTGAAAAGAAGTATAGAGTATGAACAGAAAAATGAGTATAGCAAATTGTTATGTGAAAGGCATTGTTGGGTGAGTATAAAATAAAATAAACATCTAGAAGAGTAAGAATACATCTTTTATGTACTTCTATTTTAATTCAGCAACTCAGATTGAGTGGCAATGATAACTGTAGTAATGCTGGATTGTATCTTTTGCCCACTCCTCCTGCCAGACAAGTCCAGACCAAGGTGTTTTCAGATTCTCAGTATGCTAACAAGTCACTGTGTGAAAAGTGCCACATGAATTATTCTAGAAATCCATTGGAAATGCATTTGTGTTTTCTTGTAACCTCAAGCTTATAATTCAGTTTGGAGATCATACTATATAAATGTAGAAACACTGTAATTATGTTCACAAATTGTTTTTTTAAACATGCAAATGAGTATGGTACAAACTGAATGCATAAGTGTGGGGTGTGCTGTGGAATGATGATCAATGCCACTGGGATTAATCAGGGAAAAGTTTCTGGTGGGGGGACTGAATTTTAAACAGAATTTGATATATTTGTTTATGTAGCACTCACTTTATGTTTTCTAATTATAAATATAATGTATTCTTATAATCTCATGGCAATAAATGTGCAAATTCCAAATTAGTTATAAGAGTAAAAATGAGCTAAGATTCTATTGACCACAGAAACCCAATACCAACTGACAGGCAGACACTGAGTGATACAAATGCCTCAGGAGCCTCATTTAGCATCAGTCTATGGATCAACCTTCTAATCACACACTGTCACCAGGTAGCTAATCATTTCGGTATTTCCAAATTTTGTTAATAAAAACATTTTTTGCTGATAACTCCCTTGCCCTTAGTATTATTTTAAGATGCATTTCAAAAAAACTCATTATAATAAATCATGGTTTGTGACAACTTTAAACTTCCTATTTTTTTAATACTCATGAATAATAAAAAACATCTCTGTATAGTTAGGATTCTACGTGACACATTTCTGTACTTACTAGCAATTCCAGAAATATGTCAACATGCCAATTATTGTTTTTCTCCCAATCCTATCAGTAGTAGTAATTTTGTTAGTATGAAGTAATTTACAAATTTAAATTGGTATCCTTAATGTATTAATTAAGGCCATTACCACTTTCTTTTTCAGTAGTTTCTCTTGGTGTTCCAGATAGTAAAGGTGCATTAGGCAGATAGTTCATCAAGGCTTCTCCACAAGGTACTCTGGAAGACGGTCTTTGGCTTCCCTTACTACTGCAGCTATCATCAACCTTGTAGTAGCTTTATGAAAGATATGGGATTTCGCCCCTTTTCACAACTTTTGTCATAAGATTTATTTCTATTTTTATTTTCCTATATTTATTTCCTTTTGTTATGTGTTTGCATGCACGTCTGTGTGTCGGTATGTGCATTTGAGTAAGGTGTCAATGGAAGCCAAGGATAATGGAACACCCTGGGGTTGGAGTTACAGGCGGCTGTGAGCTACCTAACGTGGGTGCTGTGAACTTAACTTGGACCCTATGGAAGAGCAGTACACACTCTTAACCACACTAAGCTATCTCCCCAGATCTCGTTTCTACTTTTAAAATGTCTACTTTATCTTCATTATAGCTCACTGAAATTTATTTTGTTTCCTTTTTAAAGACACAAGTAAAGTTTTCTATAGTTCATTGTCTCTCTGGACTATAATCTTAGTATTATTACTCTCAAACCCCTTTCCTCAGAATTTTTCAAAGGGTTTTTTTCTAACCTATTAATTTGGATAACCATTTTCTTCTATTTCTAATAAAAATTTAAATGTATTCTTCCTTCTCCATATAATGTCAGATCATCTACAAAGTATCCATGTTGTTATTTCCTGACTGCCCTTGCAGACTTCCACTACCTCTGCAGGGTCCCTGTGTGATCACCACCTACAGCTCCACAGCATCCTTTACTCTCATATCAGCTCATACTTCTCCACAGTGCAGGTAATAAGTGGGTAGCTAATGGTGAGCAAGCTCTTTATCAAAATAGTTCAAAATCAAGAAAACACCTATTTACTGTTAAAAGCAGTTTAAATCTATACATAGGTTACCCTCTGTTTATCACTTCTTTGTCTCTCCAGTCAATTATATAATTTATCTACATATGATTTTTAAGCTAACTTCTCAAGACTTCCCCAAAGCACGTAACAAATGTGATATCTGGCATCTATGTTTCTCCATCTTAATTTGTCATTAAATATCAAAAATAATTAAACATGCAGCATGCCCTGGGTTGTTTCCTGTGTAGCACCAGTTATCAGGTGCTAGAGCCTTCAAAGACGGGAACCATGGAAGCAAGTCTTCGTACTGAGTTGTTATCCAGCAGGACCTGGTGAACAAATGGTAAAGCATCCTTCTTTCACAGCCCTCCCAGGAAAGGCTGTTGGCTTTGTTCTTTCTTCACTAATGATAGGAAGTACATGCTTAGTATTTGCAACAGTACACCCAAACAAGGAGGAACACGGTAGAAGGACACTACTCTAGCCGGTCGCTCACTTGAGAATTCATATCTCTTCTTCCCTATAAACACTTACTCATGGACTAGGCACTAGGAATACAGTAGTGAGCAAAACAAAGATCTCCTGGACACATGAAGTCTGGATTCTAGTAGACAGAAACAGTAATCTGATATGATCCAAGAAATAACAAAGTATACAGACTAAACCCTGCTTAATTAGAGTAAGAGTGACATCTGGGAAGGGAATTGTGGCAGATGGTCAGACTTGAACTCCTGTAGATAAGGAAGAGAAGATTATGTGGTTGATAAACATGAGTCCTATTTTTGGAGTGCACTCTCCTGGAAAAGACAATGGATGGCTCTCAGTGCAAGACATGACTCTGGCATTGCACAATTACCCTAAATCTAACACTGCTCCCACCAAGGAGGTAAAAGAAGTGAGGTGGGTGCAGTTACAGACAAGGACTGAGAATGTCAGAGTCTCTAGCTAGTTTGACAGCCACTGGCTTTTATCTGTCAAAGCCAGTTCACAAAGTGGGAAAATTGACTGCCCCAAAAGACATTAAAAAATTCAGAAGCATACCACCAAAAAAATCAAACAAAGACCAAGTGATTGACCCAGAGAATGGCAATCTGAGCATGTGGCAAATGATCTCCAATAATGATCCTGAAGAAGTTCCTCTAGCTTAGGAGGACATAAGAGATAACAAAATGAGGAGAATAAACTTCACCGATCATGACGAGAGGCTCTAAGAATGAGCCAAATCTGGAGCCTGATGAATCATTGTCAGAGCAGAAACTTCAATAGAGCTTCAGGGGCAGACGCTTTCACATCAAATCAAAAGACTTTGAAACTCAGACACGTGTCATTAGAAATGATGCAGTTAGAAGAATAAGAGGGAAAGAAGATTGGGGGGAGAAATTCTGTGCAACTGAAAGTAAGAGGGTGCCTTGTTGTACAAGCTCAAGAAGAAAAGGTAAAAAGATAAAACTTATTCCAGGAGATATTGATAACGAAAATGCTTCCAATTCTGGCCCAAGGAGCATCCAGATGCGAGTCATAATCCAAATGACCCTAAACAGACTATGAAATGGTTGTACCTAAACAAGAGACCACATAAAAGTCAAGTGAAAGGCATGGAAACTACCAGAGAAAAGCAATCTAGCATGAACTGGCAAACTTGGATGCAGTTATGAGTGGATTTTTCAGCAATAAACCTTATAAGCTGGGATGGTATATTCAAAGACCTGAAAGAAAAAGGGGGAAACCTGATGGTCAAGAATGCTATATACTTGGGGGGACCTATAAATACTATCCTTTAGTGAAGATGAAACAAAAACTTCCCAAAATAAATGAATCAAATACTTCATCAACATTAGGCCTTCAAGAAGACCTAACCACAGTTCTCCAAATATAAAAAAAGGAAGCTGCTCATTAGAAAAAATACATTAAAAATATGTTACTGACAAAGATAAATGTTTAGTCAATACAGACTAGAGTAATAGTGTAGTAGACATATACAAGCAACTTATGTCAAAAGAGTAATCCAAGGTTGGTTACTGGAGTTATCTAATTTGGGGAGTAAAAAAATAATTGTGTAAGTTCTCATCCAACCATGCATAAGGGATTGGTAAGAATGAGCTTCTCATAAAATTCCCAATGTGTCAAGTCAGAAATTGTCCTTGATGGTAAACATATGGTTAGATCTACCAACATTGTTCTTCCAAGCTAATTTGTGCATTACAGGTTCAAAGTCACCATCACAGCTACCACTCTTGGGCAAACTGGCCATCCTTTGATTACCAACCAAGTAAACACTGCATGCCATAGAGTCTGTGGGACGCTGGGCAGGCCCTGGCCTGAGCGCTTCAGATCTACTCAAAATACAGGAACCATGGAAGAGGATATATAAAGGTCATTGTTTTGCTATTTTAACTGTCATTAATTTTTCTCTTTTTTGTGGTAGATAAGTACATAAGGATGTGATTGATAGTGAGGGCTTTAAAATCCACTGTGAAGCTCCAGGGCTTCAGAATGGCTATTCCCCACTGTAGAAATGTTCATTGAGATGCATAGACTTCAGGTCTGGGCAAGTGCTTATTTGAATTACTGTTAATTTACCTGATGTTTTTAATTTGCAAGTTTTTTTTAACAATAAAGTGATTTTATTATAAAAAAAAGAATATTGCCATTGTAAAGCTTGTTCCTTTAATATCAATTGCTCATCTTCTGAATAAGGACACAGAAAGGTCTAAGTAGAGCTTCCCTCAGCTCTGCTCTGTCTTTTGTAATTTAGATTAATTTAAGATTTTGCTTTCCCAATGCATGAAGTTTCTCTTGATATCTATAAGAACCCTGGATCCAGTTAAGATTGTCAAAAGCAGATATTAGCAAACTACCTATGGAGAGAGAGAAAGAGAGCCAGTGAGAGGGAAGGAGAGACACAGGAGAGAGGGGAAGAGGGAAGAGAGAGTAAGTGAAGAGAGAGAGAGAGAGAGAGAGAGAGAGAGAGAGAGAGAGAGAGAGAGAATGTTAGAACAATCCTTCCAGGGTGATGCTCACAGAGGTTACAGGCCTAAATGTCCTTTACATAATTTTTGAGTTTTTACTTTATATATTACTACCAGTCATTCTGCTCACTGTGTGTTCTATATTTGCCCTGTTGAAGACCATATAAGTGTCTAAAAATTAAACTCTGTACAGTTCAAACTCCTCAGGACTCACATTAAAGGACCTGGAATAATCTCCATGGCTCCTGTCCCCACAGTGTCCTATGTGGGATGTTGAGGATTTTGCTAACTGTGGCTTTCTTTGCTCTCTCCATTGACTCTTCTATGGAATTGTGTACTGTTCACAGTATAATCTCTCAAATACCATGGCCTCTCTGATGAAGGGAACAAATGAGCTACCAAAATAATAGAGTTCTTTCTCAGGGTTCCTATTGTCTCATGGACCCTGACTGCAGCACCCTAAAGGGCAGTTTCACTGTCTTCAGGTTTTAGCTTTCATTGTAACTTTAGTTACAATGTTACTAACAATTTAGTAACATTGTATAAAACTCAATCAAAACCAAAATGAAATAAATTTAGATTTTTGTTAAGAGAAATATCCTCCAGTGCTTAAAAGTCTGATAGCCTAGTTGAATCTAAATTACCTTTGTAACACAACAAATTTAAGATTACTTGTTGATATATAATTAAGCAATAAGATTCTTGTCTGTTGCAAATGCTAGGCTGACTTCACTAACATCTGGATTTCTTTAAAGGCTCTTTAACATACTTTGACTTCTTCACTAAAGTCTGAGAAGTGAACAGCATTACATTCCAGTTAGGGCCTTCTGAGATGGCAGGTCCTGATAACCTTGGAAAGAAAACTATTTTGCAAGTAAGAACATGAAATATTCACAGAGCTATAAATCTTCACACATTAACCCTGCAGTTGAAGTTTGGGATACGAAGGTATCTGTCCCCCTGAAGAACTGGGGAAATAACAAAAAGAGAAAAAGTCTGGTGATGTAGCCTGGATAAATTTGTTATTAAGTCCACTGACAGCAGGGTAGACCAGAATACTTGTCCTTCTAATGGCATGCAAAGATTTGCCCAGCTGAACTCCCATTGTCCACTGTGGTGTGAGTTGGGAAGGAGGGGAATGGGAGCATCATGAAGAGTCAGGAAACAGTTTCGTCTCACCTCAGAGTGATTATCTAGAAAAAAACCAGAAAGCTACCAAGGGAATGCTTGGCTTGGAAGGGCCTTCCTTAAACATCCTAGCATTTCAAATTGCCTACTGGTTTTTGTTCAGAAAAACCAGGTCATGCTTAACTTCATTCCCCACAGAATTTTAACAAGTTATGCAATAACTGAAAAACAGCTTGTATGCAGAAATAAATCATCTGAATTGGAATCCACTTTGTAGCATTCCTAAAGTTGCAATTGTACTTTAAGAGTTAAAACTGGGCAAAGCTAATGTCTCCCCATTTGCCTGTCCATCTGAAGAACAGATTTAGTTGGAGGGTGATGTTAGAAGTTAGATTATTATTAAGGAATCAGGTTTCCCTATGTCATAATATGACCACCCATGTTGTAAAATATATTGAGTCATCTTTACCTCATCTTTACCAAACACTTGGAGAGTGTTTGGCTAAAACTTAGGTGTATCGGTAGCATGAAGCATAAGTGGTATCTGAAGAAAGGGAGACCTGATCTCTCATCTCACAAGGCCAGGTTTCGAAACCTCCTTTGCTGGATTATAATCAGACTGAGCTGTGGTATAGGAAAATACTAGACATTTTCCCTCAACGTCTGAGAATTAAAGGAGTGCCAGTGTCTCAGGGTGCCTCAAGATTACATGTTGAAGAGTGTTACTTACCCAACTGGGGAAAAGGTAAAGAAGAAAAGGGTGTCCCTTTGGTCTTGTCTCTTTTTTACTTTTAGTCAAACTCCTAAGGTTATGGGTGCATGGCAGTAGGCACTCGTGATTGAGGAGGATCAAAGCAACAGGAATACTTGCTCTTACCTTGTTCAACTCGAACTTCTCTAATCCTCTGACAATTTGTGGTTCATCAGATATAGCAAGAAAAAGATGGGTGTAGTGGGCAGTCATTCCAGCTTTGGTCTGGAAGTTCCAACCCCCATTGAGGCTTCGGTAACTGTCACGCCTACAAGGTGGGGCCAAGAGAGGGCCCTGAAGACCCGAGATCAATCTCCACAAACTGCGGAGCTCCACCGACACCCTAATGAGGGCCACTCAAGAGGTTTTCCCTTAGTGCTAAGGTGTCACCCTTTATTTGCTTCAGAACCCCAACTCAGCTCCTCACAACCAGGACATTTCCACAAAACAAACAAACAAACAAAACCCTAAAGCAAAGCAAGACCAACAAAACAAGTACCAGGCATGAGAAGAGATGAACTGAGTTTACCTCAACCAGCCTGACTCCTGAGAATTCAGAACAATAGCCATGTCACTTGCCCTGTCAGAGTCCCTGTGTTTTGTTGAGAAGGACTATGGTGGCACACAGAGGCTACAAGGAGCAAAAACATGCTTCTCTCACCTTTCCAAAGTGATGCCATCTATTTCCCTTCCAAGGTTCCCTTTCGAAGATCTTCCCAACCAATCTACCAACTGACAGTCAATTCTTTTCCAACAGTGTGCTTGCACCCAGAGCTGCTCTGAGGATGATCTCTGTGTGGACCTATCCGGTTGCTATCAGAGCCAACTCTAAACCTCAGTTCCTGATGCTGGGTATCTAACCAGCTTCAGCTGTGCCTGGGGCTTGTCACACTAAGCCATTTCCTTCATTCCTGGTTGCAGGTTAGACAACATGAAGGGCCTCTCCTAACTCTGTCTTCTGCTGTGGAAAACAAGGATGAAACTTCTCCAAACACTATGGGTAGGGTGGAAAATGGCTCAGTGAAAAGGACATTGCTGTGCAAAACTAAGGGCAGAAGTTTGGATCTGCATAACACATATAAAAGCTAGGTGGGTGTAGAACTAATGTCAGAACAGGGCATTCCCATGGCAAGCTGGCAAGATAAATTAGCTAAATTATTGAGCTCCAGGTTCAGCAAGTGACCTTGCCTCAACATATGAAGTGGAGAGCAATCACAGAAGACACCCAGTGCTGACTTTGGGCCCATAAATATGTGCATACATATACATATGCGCACACACACACACACACACACACACACACACACACACACACACACCTAAAAATTTTAGTCTGGGAAGACTGGCTTGAAGATATGTTTGTCCCTCTACCTTCAAAGGGGTATCGGCCATAGTAGCTAAAATATGAAACATTCAAGCATGCACATCAACTGATGAAGGGAAAAGAAAAGAGAAGTATATGCTGCAGTTGACTTTTTCTGGGGCTATAAGGATACACATCTCTTTGCCTCAGAGAGGACACTTGCAAATAGACTGTAAAAACTGTTTCAAGCAAGTTTAGCTTATTGAGCCAGTAAATTTCAAGGGATGCTTACAGGAACATGACTGAGGTTTACTTACAGGAGTATGCGTGACTCAAAGGCAAAGCCATTAACAAAATGTCCACCCTAGTATGGGTGATGTCTCATGAAAGCTGCATCTCCACAGCTCACTGTATATATTGAAAGCCACTCTGCTCATTAGATAGTCTCCTCTCTGTAGCAATTGTTCACTCTTTTTTTATAGTATGGGGAAGGATCTTGTGGGTCTTGTAAATTTCTGGGACTTCCTGGGCTTTATGAGATTTGTTTTCCTTCTGGGTCTTCATAGACCCACTCTTTGCCCAAAGAGCAAATGTTTCTAGCTAGACCAAAGCTACATAACACATGTACAATCAATATATGTGAATATTAATCAGTGTAGAAAAGAAGGAAATTCATACACATGCTAAGACATGGATGAAATTTTAAAATATTGTGCTTAGTGAAACATTCCAGTCATAAAACTATAAATAGTGTATGAACTCCTGATGAGGGTCATAGAATATTGAAAATCACAGAGAAAGAGTAGTCGCCAGGGGCTGGAGACAGGTGTGAAGGCAGACTTGTTGAATTGGTAAGGAATTTTAACTTTTCAAGATGAAAGAATTTTGGAGATGGATCCTTGTGGTGATCACACAAGAATATTAATGTACTCCATACCAAGGAACTCTGCATTTAAAATGGGTTTAATAGTGAATTTTTTCATGTCTATTTTACCACAATAAAATTTGAGGGAAGGATATATTTTCATATTTTCATGATATCTAGAGTATCAAAATATCTGGAAACTTAGAATAGATCTCGCAAGTAAACTGGTATACCTTCTGGACTGCATATGTGTAGACTGAAGTTTTCCAGTCCCGCCTGGGCAGCAGCTCTTTTTATAAAATAATCCCTTGGAGGCTTAGTATTAATTATAAGCTATTTGTCTATAGCTCGGGCTTATTACTAGCTAGCTCTTATACCTTAAACTAACCCATTTCTATCTATATATTGCCACATGTCTCGTGGCTTTATCTGTGTTTTATTACATCTTGCTTCCCAGAAGTACTCAACATCTCCCCTCACTCCACCTTCATTCGAGACTGTGGGTAGGAGAAATTTGTCCAGACTGTGGGCCAGGCGGGACATAGGAAAACTTTTGGCAACACATGTGCTTCGAAAGTATAGTGTGCCTCATCAGGTAACAAATGACTGGGCTATCCTGAGATCCTCTTTGCTTTATGTTAGCCTTTCCTCTTCTAAAGCAATAAGAATATACACACATGGCAGAGGCTACCTCAGATCTTTGTCTCCTTCTCTAAGGTATCTACTATTCTGAACATAGAGTATGGTCTTCATTCACATTTTCTCTTATCCTATTAAATACACAGTATCTTGAAAGTATATTTTTGTAAATTTTTAAATAATATAAATGACATATCTGTTTTTGGAAAGAAAAATTACTTAGCACTTACTTGGTGAGTTTTATCCACAATTGTGCTTGTACCAGACATTTGAATGTCAATGCAATATTTACGTAATTAAATACACCTTATCTTTAGGAAAAGTGAAGGTTTTTTTAAGTCTATTAGAACTGAGCTTTAAACAATATCCATTCTAGGAATTGTAAAACATTTATCTAGAGTAGAAACTCTCCATAGAGAATTTAATAAATCTCAAAGTATGCTTATTCTCAACTTTAAATGGTATTGCCAAATTGTTACTCAAAGAAATTATTTAAAGCCATTCTTTGTTTGCAAAATTCTATTCTAATGTGTCATGAAGAAAAGCATCAATTTTCTTCTGGAAGAAAATTGAAAATGTCACATCGTTCAGGCCCACTTAATTTGCAAAGTCTTGCCACCTTCTTTTTTCAAGATAATTCTTACACTCACAAAGTGGGTAAGATAATTTCATATCTCAGTCAAAATGCCCTTTCATGCACTTCTCTGAGGCATCCCTAATAACACCAGCAAGGGAATAAACTATTAAGACCTTGGACACCTCTAGTTCAGAGTTTGTCTTCCCCTAGGGAAATGAGATGGATACTTGAGCCAATTATAATACATAATTAACGGCAAGAAAAAAAAATCATGGTCTTTGTTTGAAAACTGTATAAATTTGCAACCCAGTTTATTCATGAACCTAGTCTCTTGGCATTGTACATTGGAAACTGATAGCATTTATAATTATTGGCTGATGGCAGGAGGTACAATTGTAATCATTAAACAAATACAACACATTTACTTGCCCTGGAATTTCAGGCCTCTGTGACTATATGGTGTAAAGGGAGGGTCAGTGGTGTCTGCAAAGAGCATTAGAAGTGGGATGACTTGCTTGTTAAGGGAGCAGTTCCAGTTAACCTCAGAATCCTCCAAAACTCTGTAGCATTATTTATTCCTGGCCATGATTCCTTTGCTGTTTAATTGGTCTGAATACATTCTTTTCTATTTTCCTTTTTCCATCTTTCCTCCCATTTCTTTTTAAAGAAAAATAAATGAAAAACTGAATGCACTTGAATAAAGTTGTTAACAAACTTAGCCCAGTTCACATTCAAAAATATTGTAGCCAACGTCTTTAGAATGCATGATTTTCAAGTACATAGGGAATATTTATTGTATTAGACATTATTCTGGGAAATAAAAAAGGCTAAACAAATCTGACAGGACTCAAGTCATATAAAGTGTGTTTGTTATCATAAAGTTTTAAAATTAACATAATAAACATAATATTTGGAAATTTTCCTGATACTGGAAAAAGTGAAGATAAATAACCCATGGGTTAATAAATATGTCTCTAAGGAAGTGTATAAACATTATAAAAAATTTAGATAAAAATACAAAACATAAAAAAGTGACTGCTACTGAAGGTATGCATGGGAATTTAAGATCAAGCACTTAACTTTCTACCCTAGAATAATTGAAAAACTTGACAAATAATATCAAAAATGAAAAAGAAATGTTAAGGTGGATATTTAAACAAAATAATAACATAGAACTTTAATCAAAACAAAATAAGGCCCAGAGAAATGAATAAAATCAATAAACCTGTCTCTAGATATAAAAAATGCCAGATGAATTGATTGTTGGAGGAGGAAGAAGGATAGTTAAGATCAAGAATACTTCTAGGGACACCCTACTGCTGTCATTGACATGGACGTGAAAATAAAGAAATGCTACAAACAAGAGCGTGTCAGCAAATTAGAGAAACTGAAGCAACCCTCTGGAAAGCATCCATCTTCTATAGAAATTGAATTGATAGTTCAAACTACCAAAATAAAAAATTTCACACACAGAAAATTCTTCTGGACTTACAAGTAAGAAATAATTTTTCTAAAAATCTCTTCCACAAAATAGAAAAAATAAGAACAGATCAGTACTCATTTTGTGAGGCTAGCAATATTATAATTCCAAATCCAGGCAAAGACATTGTAAGACAGAGAGATATAAAATATAGATGTATCTAGAACAGTAATGCACCATTGACAAGAACAATGTGTTATGATCAAATGTGGTTAATTCCAAATTGATAAGTCTTTTCTAACAACTAAAAATCAGCACATATAATTTTTTAGATAAGCTTAAAGAGTAAAAACACGATTATGTCAACATAAATAGAAAAGGAACTTTTATGAAGTGAAATATCTATTTATAATAAAGACTACCCAAAAACTTTAAGCAAAGGATAACTCCCTTGTATAGAGAAAGATACCACAGGGTTTATCAAAAATGTGAGCTATATCAGTATTCCTTTTAGAAATAGTCATCCATTGGTCTAGACTATTTGTGAGGAATATTGTTTTTCTGTGGGATGGTTTCTGAAGTTGTTCAAAAAGTAAGCAGAACACGTTTGTTTGGGTCTAATTCTGGTCTCTTACCTGTTTCATTGTATTATGTAGCCTTTCACAAGCCCCATAATTTCTTAGTTATTGTATCTTACAGTCAGTCTTGAGATTGGATAGTTTCAGCCCTCCAATTTTGTATTTATTTTTCTCAACCATTTGCTTATCCTAGTTCATTTGATTCCCATATAAATTTAAGGGTCACCTTGTTAATATCTATATTTCACATATATTTTCTGGCTATCTTTTCACTGGGATTGGGTTAAAGCAATAGGAAGGGCTCACCCAGCTGCCTGCACTTCTGTGGCCACACCTGGTCATGATGAGAAGACTAGAGCAAGACCAAACTGAAGTATTAATAATTAGTTTCCAAATACACAAATAATGTATCTCTCATACCACATGATAGGCATAAATTTTACCTTTTTGGTTGGAGTGGTACTTTAAAAGGGATGTTTTGTTTACTAATATTTTATAGTACTAGCAAGATTTATTTGTAATAATTTTTTGAAATAATGCCAATGTCCATGAACAGCTGAACATAGAAAAAGTAGTTGATATAGTCATGTGATAGAATAGCAAGTGTAAAGAATGAACTCAATATATACAAATTATCCAAATGTCAAAATAAACATGTTAACTACAGCAGCCGGTCTAAATAGGAACACAATTCTGTGATTTCATTTATTTGAAAATATAGTAAAGCATGAGATAATTAAGAGTGACAGAAAGCAAGAAGATATCTCCAGAAGATAGGGCTGTAGGAAAAAGACATGGAGTGGAGGCCCTAAATGGGGGTATAAACTTTGGGGATGAATGGATATGACCTCTGACCTCCTCCTTACTGTGGTGAAGGATTCATGGGTTTACAGAGGTCAAAACGGATCCCACTGTATAATTTAAATGTTAGTAATATATGTTGTGATAATTATAACTCAATGAAGTTCTTGTTAAGCTTGAATCCATGCCTGCATATTTAACAATACACTAATAACTCCTATATCACCTGCTCCTTACTCTTTCTCCAAGTGGATTTTGGAAATTTTATGTAGATAACAAAATATAAAACTCCAGTGACAATCTACAATTGGTCTATTTTTCTCTGAATTTATTCCACTTACAAAGTAACAATCTAATCACACATCTATCACTAAATGCTCAGAAGTTAAAGTGGTATTTTTGTCCCATAGAAGTCATAAATGGTGATGATATATTGCATTAGGCAATTATGGTTTTGAGGAATGCATAGTGTCCCACTCAGAGTGGTTACTTAAGACCTCATAATGGCAGTGTCACGCTTATCACAGCACTTGGGAGGCGCAGTACTTAAATGCAATGGAAAGGCCATTAACTTAGAAAGGTTTCAGAACTGTCATCAGATCCATTAGAGTTGATACCAGTATTTTACATAAAAATTGCCTGACATGAGAATAAGTAGTCTGAAATCAGATCATCTGAAGAAAGAGAAATCAGATATCTGATTGCTAGATGCCATGACTGTTAAAAGGACACACACACACACACACACACACACACACACACACACACACACA
>CABHPH010090091.1:0-77787 GCA_902168325.1 Peromyscus nudipes
AAAAAAAAAAAAAAAAAAAAAAAAAACTTGCCCTTGTATTTTACTGCTTGGAGTGCAGCATGATCAGCCAGCCCCAGTTCCCAATAAAAGACTGTCTATCTCAAAAATTAAGGTGGGTTGTTCTTGAAGGAGGGACTAGTGGTTGACCTGTGGCCTCCAGGTCAACATCGTCCTAGACTGTAGAATCCTTGCTGATCTCCTGATAAAGATTTTGTCAAGATATTACTAAGAGAATTCTAATGTTCCTCAATCATTCGTTTTACTTGAGACAAAGGTTTCAGGATTAAAACTGGCAATCTTGGATAACTGTCCACTTGAGGTCTGATGACATATTTTCTTTGAAATTTCAATATTGTATATATTAATGGGGTTCTACTCTGGAACCACATCTTTACTAATAGATATACCGACTCCCCAATATGTTACGATCATGCCACACTCCATAAAACAGACCACCCATAGTTCATAGCTGAAGGCCTTCTTCCCTCTTAGTTTCTCACTTGACTGAGAGGTAAGCAAAATGAAAGAACAGTCCACAGTGTGAGGGCTGACAGCTTAGTACATTTGGGAAATGGTTTCATCATGTAAAAATGGCCACAGAGGTAGAGTCTATAAGCACATGAATTGATCACAGAGGTGAAGTACCAGCTCAGTTGAAAATAGCAATAATTACTCACTTCAAAATATTTTGTTTTGCCATCTTCAGAGATATCAATATCAGTTAATAACCTTGGTGGATATTTTAGAGGTCAGTAATAGAATATAGTATTTTGGTTCTTTTTCTCCATTCTAATGTTTTGGTGTCTGAATGATACATACTAGAAATAATTCTATGTAAAGAAATTGGCAGAGGGCTAGTGAGAGAGCTTAGCTAGTGAAGGAGCTTTCCACCAAGCCTAATGACCCGAGTTCAATCCCTGGAACCCACACAATGGAAGGAGAGAACCTACTTGTGCAAGCTGTCTTTAGACCTCTACATTTGTGTCACACACACACACACACACACACACACACACACACACACTCACATATACACACAGACACTGTATTAAAAATGTAAGATATTAGCAATCTCCTACAACATATGGCATCAAATATGGATCTGGAAATAAATAAAAGCAAACTCCACAGCCCAATTGGTATTTCTGGGTCCTGGACAGTTAGAACAGTGCTTGGCTTGTAATGGGTCCTCCCTAAATCCATGGGAAATGAATGAATGTTTAGCAATTCCAGCATCAAAACACATAAACAGCAAGTGTTGGTTGAATTCCTGGTAAGTGCAAGATATTAGATCAGAAAGGTCATTTGCTTTGCATATCCATCCTTCATCTTTTCCTTAGATTGTTTTTTGCTCATATTCTGACTTATTAGGAAGCATAGGTGGGTTTAATTTCTGCCTCAACTGATAGTAATAGTGTGAAAAAAAACAGTCTCAAAAGTTTTTTCCTCTAAAGTTGTAGGACTGAAATCTTTGGATTCCTAATTATTATATTATGCATTGAGTCTCCTTTCTGGCTATGATTCTCCAGCCAGATGTGGGTGGTTTTCATAGCTATGCAATTCATCCCACACTTCCATTTTGATGGTAGTTATACCAGAAGCTTGGAATAGAAAGCTTCCAAAAAGTCCGTCCTTTAGTATTTCTGGTCCATTGCAGTAGGAGATTACTGTCATAGTGTAAGGTTTAGTTTTCTCAAAATATCATGGCTGCTACAATTTTCAGAAAGTAAATGATACCGTTTAAGCCTGGATGTCCATCACTTCTGAATCACTTCTCTCTTGGGGAAATATGTAAATATAAATATATAAATACACTCTCACAGTAGTTCCACAATAACTGTGACCCAATTTCCATAGACTCTTGAAATAGAAATCACCAGGGTCTGCATATTTGAATACTACATTTATGTCTGAAAACTATAAAACAGTCATCATAGTCATTTTGTTTGCTGTGACGGTTAATAGAACTCTACAACATGATTGTTCAGGAAAAGAAATACAATATCCACATTTGGTTGACCCATTTTTCCCATAGAGCAGTTTTGTAGGAAGGGGGCTTCAGTACCAGGAACCAGATTCTCCTAGCTACTGGTTAAAGCATCAATCTAAGTTAGACACTTGCAGCGCTGGTGAAGGGTGATCCATCTCTGGCTATTCTTCCAATGCATCTTTCCTGTCATGGAAAAGAAAACAATGGTAGCTTGTTTCATAGCTTTCCTTGCCAAATTTAAGAAAGTCCAAGGAAAATATGTTTTCTTTTGCCAGTGCCTTATTGTATTATAATTATCATTGCACATGTTACTGCAAACACTAGTTTTTGAACTATATATAATTATTCCAGCATTATGATTTCTTCATCTTTTGGAAGCATCCCATATTTTGCTTTGTGGCTACTTGGATGCTAAAGTGTCTGATCCTCTTAAAATAAAAGAAATACCTATCATGACAATGCCCATATCAATGAGCACATCTAGGTTAGTCCAATGGAAAAGACCACTGTCAGTTTGGTTTACTCTGGCTCACTGAAATGACTCTGAAACACAGGTATGAAAATGGCAACTTATATGCTTATGTTTCTGTCTCATGGCAGATTAGAATTATCATGTGTTCAAATCAATCTTGATTCTACCTTGTACAACCAGGAAATTATAGAAGAAAAGTTCCATGGGATGAATACAGAGCATTTGAAAGGGGTGACTGCAATCAAAGGAACTTGGCCATGAATCCCTTCTTTTCCTCATATAATACTAGTATAAAGACCTAGAGTGAGATGATTAGAACAGCCCTGATTTTGTGCAGCTCTATCATACAAGAGTTACCAGCTCATCCTTTGTCACCAAGTTTACTATCCAGTGGGACTAGAGATAGTAGAAAGGGGCATAGACAGATCTAGGGTAATTTTTAGTCTGTGCATGAAAAGAGTCCTTTATTTTGATATATAAGTTTTGATTCAGATGTATCTTTTGCCTCTGATTGAGTTGCTCTAGGGAGAAGCCAACAGAAAAATACTAGTAATTAATTATTAAGTCATGTTTATATATTTATATCTTTCATACATATTCATCTATTTATTTAATATTTAGTGTTTTAATTATTAAACTGTTTTTGAGCATTGTTTATGGGAGAATATTCCTTGGCAGCCAAAATATATTCTCAAGTAGAACCAGCTGACTGCAAATCATTAACATTATATAGCCCCTGTCTCCTGAATCCCTTGTACTGTATTTGAACTCAAAACACTTAAAACAAGAGGACAACTCATTCCCTGAGAATTCTACTAGATAACTGCATTACTAAGTCCTTATCTAAGTCAAATAAGAAAAGAGATAACTAAAGATGCCCACACAAGATTGTCCATTGTAAAGAGCTGAGTTTAATCTGCTGTGAAGAGTAAAGTGAAAGTCTTAAAGAATTAAAATCGTTTGGTACTCAAAACATTTGCATGTTGTTTTTATAGGCCTCCCAGAAAAGGTAAAGTTATTTAGCAGGCTCTACAATTTGACAGCAGTGACTACATACTGTGATCCAGACTTCAACTTCTGCTGTGGTGATCATTCTAGAAACATGCTGATAGCCCAAAGCACAGTTATTTTCCTGAGACAGGAGAATCCTGAGGGATATGTAAGCTCAGCTTTCCTTAAACAATGATAGAGTTTCAGAAGCTCTTTAATGGACTAATATGCTATGGAAAGAAATTTACAATCCAATAGTTATTTTCCAGTTTTTGTTTTTAGAAAGAAAACAAGTACGGTTTTTACCATGGAAAGAGAGCAGCAGGCATGACAGAAAAGCGAAGAACCAGCCACCCACCTCCATTCAAACATCCTGTTTAAAATATGGAGTTCACTTGAACTCTCCTTTTAGAAAAAGTATAAAAACATGTCCATGATCCTTAGCAGAACACATTTTGATTCCTAGTGGAACCTCAGTTCTTTGAAGTGCAATTCGAGGACTCCCGATAAATGTCCTTTTGTTTAAGAGACCAACTGGGCCTTTCTGTACAAGGTTTAATGCTTGAACTCATGATGAAGGGGAAGAAAAGAGCTTATGGCCACTCTGAGATGGATTGACTTTGGTCTCATCTAGTTTCCTCTCCAGCAATATGATGTGGCATCTAGTTAGAAAGGAAAACAACACTGTCACTCGCATTTTCCAGAGCTGTACTGTCCCTAGGCTACTTTGCAAATGCCTACTGCCTTAAAGTGCCTTTTGCCCACACAAGATTGTCCATAACCTCATCAAGAAATTGCTTTAACTCTGCTAAGGTTTAAATGAAATAAGATGACACTGAAATTCCATCTAACTTTATATTTAATGAACATCCACCGTATTTACCTATAAGCATATGAGCTACTAGGGTGATAAGTTCTAAGGATCAGAATTGGCCATGAGAATGAGACTACTGTAGAGTTCCACAACTTGTTAAAATGCACAGAATAAGTGTTCATGTGGTGTTGAGCCTCAGCTGATCCATCTGTAATGCAACCACCACATCTAAGGTTCAAAAAACATCATAGAAGAGGGGGAAGAAAAATTTCAAGAGCTTGAGAACCAGGATGCCCACTGTTAGATAACATCCTTTTGGAAAAGACACCCATAAACTCTCAACAACATTGTTGCCTGAACAAGAGAAGTATGATGGCATAAGTTGACAGGCCAATGTGGGTGAGAAAAATTCCACAGGATCCTGTATCTACATGAAGAACTGCAGATGGTCAATGGCTGCTGAGATCATGAGAATCAATTTTCTTCAGGCACAATCTCCCTAATAGTTATTAATCCCAAGTTGTCAGTCCTAGACACATGTACAGATAGCAACATTAAACGGACTTAACAGTTTGCATATGCATGCAAGTGTGTATATGTACACTAAAATAAATATACCTGGTATCTGAGGACCAAAAAATGGTATATAGAATCATTTAGACATTTACTGTACCTTTCAGAACAGGGAATAATATTGACATAGGCATTTGAATATTTGGGGGAAAAGATAACATGTTGATGGGCACAAGTTTTAGGAATTAGGCCTATAGATAGATACCTGTAACCAGAGATGAGCTTAGATGGAAAGTGTCCTGGTAACCATCTATCTAGATTTCTGCAGGGAGAATACAGCCTATTTTTACATGGCCTTTGAGCTATGAACACTTTTTTTTTAACTTTTAAATAAGATTGTTTAAACAACAACAACAAAACCAAAATGTCTGGAGAAGGTATGTGACTACTTATGCGGCCTCAAAGTCTAAGATAATTATGATATGGTTCTGTACCAACAAAGTTGGCCTTGGTTCATTTTTAACCATTTCATATTAAGCTTGCTTATTCAGTACACACAAATGCACACACATATGTGCATACATGTAGCATGAATCTTAAAAGGTCTTATTAATAAAAACAAACTGGGAGCCAGGTATGGTGTGAATGCTGAAAGATGAGAGAAGCAGAACAAGCCACAGCTAACCTCAACTTGCCAGTTCCTCAGTTGGTCT
Source organism: Peromyscus nudipes (assembly GCA_902168325.1). Lineage (NCBI taxonomy): Eukaryota > Metazoa > Chordata > Mammalia > Rodentia > Cricetidae > Peromyscus > Peromyscus nudipes. The sequence goes on from CABHPH010090091.1 coordinate 5,493, forward strand.
TGTTTCCTCAAACTGGAAGCCTGTGAGTCCTCATCCAAATGGATCTCAGCTGAACTGCTGCTAAAAGCTAAAAGGTTAAAAAGGCTGTAGTTCCTCGTCCTCATGCCTTATATACCTTTCTGCTTCTTGCCATCACTTCCTGAGATTAAAGGCGTGTGTCACCATGCCTGGCTGTTTCCAGTGTGGCTTTGAATTCACAGAGACCCAGAAGGATATCTGCCTCCAGAAGGCTAGGATTAAAGGTGTGTGTGCCACCATTTCCTGGCCTCTATGTCTGTCTAGAGGCTGTTCTGTTCTCTGACCCCAGATAAGTTTATTAGGGTGCACAATATATTGAGGGGCACAATATCACCCCCCCCACACACTGATCTTTTCTAAAAGTTCAACCTTCAACCATGCCACTGAACTAATTTAATAATCAAATTATTCATGTCACTTTTTAAGAGAGGCATAAGTTTTCCAAATTGAATGCCCATGAAAGTCCTATGTATTTTATGCTATAGACGACACACATTATGTTTTGCTGAATTTTTACTTTCTACCCCTTTCCAATACTTTGATAGCACTATCTCAATATATATTTGTAAAATGATTAATGTTTGACATCATTTGGTTGGGAGTGATCCCACATGATCCCCAGGGACTGGGATGTCATGTGTCTGATCACAGTTGCTAGATAGGGCTTGACATATGATCCAATTTAGAATACTGATGATCAGACCCATTGTATTATGTTAATTAACTACTGAAAGCAGGGTGTACCCTGCCCTAAGTCATTTGCATTGTGTAAAACAGTGATTTTTTTCAGACTGTGTTTTACTTTGAGTGACTCCATTTTACAAGTTACTTTTTACTCCTTTTGGAAAATGGAAGGTGTCTCCACCACTGGTTGGACATGTGAATGTTACCATCCACCTGGCATCAAGTACACATCACAGACTGGCAAACAACCTATTCTTTGGAGTAGAAATGGTGCTATCCTATACATCATTGAGGGTTGGGTGGATTAGAACTGCAGGGGGTGCTGGGCGGTGGTGGCGCACGCCTTTAATCCCAGCACTCGGGAGGCAGAGGCAGTCGGATCTCTGTGAGTTCGAGGTCAGCCTGGGCTACCAAGTGAGTTCCAGGAAAGGCGCAAAGCTACACAGAGAAACCCTGTCTCGAAAAACCAAAAAAAAAAAAAAAAAAAAGAACTGCAGGGGCATGTGGGTGCACTAAAGTCAAAACAGTGAAAATCGTGTCAGGAGAACAGGGGGTGGAGATTGAAACATCAAGATGAACATGTGAAAGAAGCCAGTTTGCAGAAAAAGACCAGACTCCCTTCCTTACCTGTGTCCCATCGAACAAACAAAATTCATGAGAAAAAACCACCGTGAAATAGAAACAGAAGTGGGTGCTATGTAAGATGTTATAAAAGGCTATATACCTCAGGCCCCAATGGAAGTCTCTTTCCTTAGCTTGCTAGCCCACTCGCTACCTTGGAAGTGCTTGCCCTTTCTTAACAAACTGTCTTGAATTCCACTTTTAACCATGTGCAACCTTTTGTTCTGGGCCACAAGATCATGGAACAGAGTGGACTCTGAACTCAGACTTACAGAGCAGCACTAAGCATGCTTTGCATTTTCCTTTTCTTTATCTCCCTTTTAGACACTGGCCAAAAGCTTAAGCATGCTCTCCCCACACTCTGAATTTTCTCCTGGTTTCTGTGACTTAACTGGAAGTATGACTTTTTTCTTCGAATCTGTCTCCTTTCCTTCCAGCAGCTGCTGGAATTTTCTGCTTGCCTTTCAAACTTCAGGAAAATTGTTCCGGAGCTTCCTGGATTTATTTTTAAATTCTTTTATTAATGAGACTAAGACCCTAGAAGGAAATGTCTTCTTGCCTAACAACAAAATCAGGCCCACAAACTTATTCAACATACTAGGCCAAGGACAGGATATAAGGCCCTCACTGGAACTCTGTAAAAGAGGTAGACACACAGCACTGTGATGGTGAATGTGCCCAGGACCCTGTCATCTTACAACCTGATGTGTACCTCAAGGGCCCAGCAGGCAGAGAACTCTCTCCTGTCTTAGGGGTTTGAGCTCTGCTGGCTCTCAGTTACCTATATAGTCTACTTGAATCACTTGTCCTCCCGCTCCCTTGTCTGGATCTACAGTACATCTGTCAACATACTCACTTGTCACAACCTGGTCCTGACTTCCCTTCACTTTATGACTGTAACACAATCCTGATCCCCCTGCCTGACTATAGCTAGAATCCAATAGCTATAATCCAATAGCTATGGTGATATTTTATTTGTACTGAAATGTGATTTTATTTGTATGTTAATAAATAAAGTTGCCTGGGGGTCAGAGCTAATAGCAAGCCATAGCAGAAGTCTGGCAGTGGTAGCACACACCTTTAATCCCGATCACATGACAGGCAGATCTCTGTGTGTTCAAGGACACAACCAACATGGAGACACATGCCTTTAATCTCAATACCAACCATAGAAGACCTGGAGGTCTGTATAGATGGGCAGTGAAGAGGAGGTCATGTGGTTGGGTTTACAACCAATGAGAAGGCAGAACAGAAAGTCAATGAAAAGGACAAACACACAGGAAGTAGGTCTCTTGCGGAGAGGTAGGACAGCAGTGGCAGTGAAGGGTAAGGTTTGTAATCTCAGCTCTTAGCTATTGCTCTGACCTCTTGGCTTTTAACTCTGTATTTGGCTCTGTGTTTCTTATTTAACAAGACGGTTACATCTACAAACAGCTTCTGCAGATTCCTCTCTCATCAATACAGACTCAATTTGCATTTCTATCTGCTTCTCTGCTTGTTAGTACTTCTAAAATCCTTGTTGCAACCTATGTATATATGTATATGTATATATAGTTACAGTGTGATGAGTAATGTGTGATCTGAGAGATAATATTAGTAATTAAGACTCAAATAAAATAACCTGTGTTTGCTTCTAGGACTATGAAGAAAGTGGGAGTGTTTGGCTAATTTTTGTCACTGAAATTGCCATGCCATGTGAATTTATTGCTATAATAAATTCTGACATTGTGAAAAGATACATCTGTGCCGCTAATACAGCAATCATAAAACATTTTAATTTTCACTTATTTGTTTAGCAATTCTAATGTGTATGTATGTGCGGGCACATGTGTATGGGGTGCATACATGCCACTGCACACATGTTGACATCACAGGATTGCTTGGGTGAGTCCATTTGTTCTCTTTCCATCATGTGGATTCTGGAGAACATACTCAAGTTGTCAGGATTGGTGACAAGAGCTCTGCCCTCTGAACCCTCACCAGCTCAACATCATTAGGAAAAGGAGTACTAACTCTCTTTTCTCATGAGTTTGAAAACTGGAAGAAAACTTTCTACGAATATGGATGGCTTCTTTATACCATGAAGAGATGAGTAACTAGAGTTTTCCTGCCTGGCCCACAATCAGGACAAATCTCTCTCACCTGCCAGTTCCACAGCCGCTCAGACCCAACCAAGTAAACACAGAGACTTATATTGCTTACAAACTGTATGGCCGTGGCAGGCTTCTTACTAACTGTTCTTATAGCTTAAATTAATCCATTTCCATAAATCTATACCTTGCCACATGGCTCGTGATTTACCGGCATCTTTACATGCTGCTTGTCCTGGCGGCGGCTGGCTGTGTTTCCTTCCACCTTCCTGTTCTTTTCTCCTCTCTGTTAGTCCCGCCTATACTTCCTGCCTAGCCACTGGCCAATCAGTGTTTTATTTATTGACCAATCAGAGCAACACATTTGCCATACAGAACATCCCACAGCAGATGAAGCATTCATAGAGCAGAGGAAGAGAGAGAAACTGAGACACAAGTCTGGTGGCATTGTTTAATAACCCTGGATCAATCTATACCCAAATCATAATGTGCAGATGAGACAATGCATTCTGTTTTGATTAAATTTATTAGAACTTATTTTCTTGCTGTTTACAAACAAATGAGGCAAACACAGTGATTGGCAAACCTCGTAGGGGTGGAAATCCAGCAAACGGAATGGCTTCGCAAAGTTCACAGGGAAAAGACAGCTTCCTTCATTTTTATATGACTGAAATAAATGAGAAAGACAAAGTACTATTATTTCATTACAAATGAAAATTCTGTGATTTTTCACATTTAAAATTTCCTAAATAAAGTTTTACTAGAACACAGCTACTTACTCATTTGTCTGATTTTGTGCTAAAGCAGCTGGCATGATTAGTTCTGACAGCATTTGTATGGACCATGAAACCTAAAATATTTATAATTTGGCCTTTTACTGAATAAGTTCACTGACCTCTGGTCTAACTGAAACAGTTGACGCCCCAAAGCTCTTTTTGTTTAAGCTTCCTTTTGCTCTATTAGGGAGATGATAATGGTGCTCATTGAAATTTATAGTTCTATCTTAGACTAAGAATTCCAGTCCAGGCAGAGAGAGGTAGGGGTCACCCTTACCCACTCAGGGAATAACTCAGTGAGTAAGGAATTTATTCACTATCGGGTAGGAGGAATTGTCAGTGAGAAGGTTGAGTAAGTTGTTAAATGTCACCAGGTGAAATGCTTTCCGACCCAAGCCCTCGAAAACCTGTTTTACATTACTAACTGTAGATTTAGAGAGTCAAAAGAGCGGCAAACATTTGCTCATTTGTTCATTCTCTACAATAAGTCAGAGATAGTTCTAGGTTTTCTTCTCACATTTGATTCATCCAAGCAATCATCCAAGCTAAGTCATATTTGTGGAGGGAAGGTCATTAATAAGAGACCATAAAAAAACAGTCCTCATTAGGAATTTTTATAAGCATAGTCCACTAATCTTAAACTGCAAGCCTTGGAAAGATGGAACATACCACTGTATCTACAGCATGGCACCTGGTGCCCAAGACTTTGAGCAGAATGGCTGCCCTGAGTTACATGATCCTGATTTGCCTGATAACTATTTGTATTACAGAGATTTCACAAATGGAAATTACAAGCATAGCAGTTCAGTTCACCTTACACTCGCAGAACTTCACATAAGCTAATCAGGACCGTACTTCTGTACATGATGCAAATTACATGCTGGAAGTTGCACATAAAGGAATGCACCTTAACCATAAAAGCACCTGTCTCAAGTAGAGAATCCCACAGCCTATCAATTAAGAGTTTAGGTGGCATAGTAGTTGTTATTAAGTCTGTTGTCCTGTTGCTATGAATTTCAATAAACCCTTGTTTGTATCTGTTCCTCAGAACTAAGGAAGTAGTAGCTGGTTGCTAAATCACTCTATTCCCCCATAGAGGTTTTTCCTTCGTGTGAGAAAACAGATTTCACCTTATTTTTATAACACAGTGAACGCAAAATCAGAAGTGGGATTTGAACCCAGATCTTCTAGGATCCCAGATGCATGGTCTTTTTGCTATAACTCAGGGTATGAGAACCTGAAAGAGCAAGTCATGCACAACACTCGGAGGAATATAGATGAAATTAGAATGTATAATATTAATCAAGGTCATCCTATCTCAGAAAAAAATGTATCATGCAGATCCTACCCTATAATAAATAAATGTGTAAACAAATGTAAGTGTGGCTATAGTGTAACATTTAGAAAGGAGGAACAGAAAGAGTAATTAAAAAATAAAACCCACACTAAGTAGTTCAAATATATATAGTATGTCATTTGAATGATCTCACAAGGTATAACATATTTCCAATTCAAAATAAGTCCTTAAATGGGCAGTGTCCACATATGATTCCCTGAGAGGCTGTTATCTTAATGGGAGATCTTAATTTCAAATTATGTTTTTCATTGATTAAATATCTATGCACTCTATAGTTCTTTGTATGTCATACTATATTAGTTATTTTCTGTTGTTGTGATAAAACATCATGATCAAGAGCAATTTTAAGAAATAAGAGTTTATTTTGCCTTATAGTTCCAGAAGGATGAGAGTCCATCATGGCAGGAAGCCTATCAGCAAGCTGCAACTATAGCAAAAAGAGATGCTAAGAAGTCACATATTTAACAGTATGTACTAAGTAGAAAATGCAAACCAGAAGAGGGGCCAGGCTAAGAACTCTCCAAGTTAAGTCCCCAGTGAAATACTTCCTCCTGAAAGGATGCACCTCCCTAAAACAGCAACTGGGGCATTTATCATTCAAACCATCACAACTCACAACGACTAAGCTTAGTTTTTTTTTTTCTTTTTTTTTCTTGGTTTTTCGAGACAGGGTTTCTCTGTGTAGTTTTGGTGCCTGCCCTGGATCTCACTCTGTAGACCAGGCTGGCCTTGAACTCACTGAGATATGCCTGGCTCTGCCTCTCAAGTGCTGGGATTAAAGGTGTGTGCCACCACTGCCCGGCAGTGTTTCGTTTTTTAAACATAAACTTTAGCTATCCTAATAATAGAGTTTGAAGAGTATTAGAGAGTATTTTTTTAAACAATCACAATTTTGAAACCTCTGAAAATCCTTATGAATACTTACTTATTATCCCTGAATCTCTTAGAGTAACATGCCAGGAATCTGTAAACACTGAGAAACTTGCTTTGTTCACTATATGTCATAACTCTAAAATATATCATTGTTGCTGAATAAATGCTCTGAAACAACAATAAAAAAAGACAAACAGATTAACTCTAGAAGTACAAGAACTGGAAGAAACTTAGAAAACATTCTACTTTGGGATCTTTAATCAAGAATTATAAACTCATGGGAATAGAGTCCTACAATAAGAGGTAGCCCTTCAGAGAGTGGAAGAGGGCACTATAAATAATTATGTAGGGCCAAAACAATTAATCTGAGATTGTCTTGGGCTAAGCAGAATGTATGGTGACCCTAATTAGAAGTAACAAGGCCTATCTGGTGATGGGAGGAGTCATGATAATGAGGCAGTGACAAATGACCAGATTAAACCAAGGTCAGGTGACATCACTAGAGCAGAGGATACACTGGGATGGAAGAAATTAATGAGTGCCAGCAGCTGCTCAAGACAATTATAATACCAATCTCAGAGTCTCCATAAGCTGCTGAGGTACTTAGTTCAGGAGGTGGAAATGGGAAAGACTTGAGGAAATGGGGCTCTGACAGTTTGTATTAAGCAGAGTCAAAATTATCACCGCAACTCAGCCACTAATTAGGGTATCTCACACAACTGAAAGTTATTACTAAGAATACTAGTTTCCCACTCCTTAAAACACAACAGCAAAGGCACCACCACCACAATGATCAGAGGGCTTAATGCCATTTTGCAGCTCCTAGCTAGATTTCCAGTAGCTACCATGTGGATTCCTCTGATACATACTTGTTTGTGCTTCTCTGAAGGAGTAACTGAACAATAGCAATTCTCATCCCAGACCTATTTGTGAGGTTGTTACAGTCTTATGCCTTTAAACTGAATTATGTTCTAGCCACCATCTCATGGGGTTTTACAAGATAAACAAAAACAGGCTTTCTGTTTCACCTTTCCTCTTTTACTTCTTTCCTCTTCTGATGGCATCAATTTTCTGTCCATCATCTTTACCCTTTGACCCTCTTCTTGTCCTACTGTCTGATGCCCTTTGTGAGTAAATATCATCTTGACAATGTAGAAATGAGCCTTTTGGCTTTCCTGATTATGAACTTTTAATCAAATGAGGTAGTGACAGCATTAAAGGAATTTGCTTCACCTGTGTTTCCTGCCCTTCCCCGACATGTATTATTTTTTATTAACATGTTAAAGTTTCTTATGCTATAAAATCTCATAATAAATTGTAGAATTTGACAGCTACACATTTATTGGCAAACACCACTTTGAAAGGATGTGTCCTTAGAGGATCAGTCTTGACAGTGTTTTTATCCAACTTACATTGAAACATTGGTACAGACATCAGTCGATGAGAGCCAGCTGCATTCAAGAATTGTGCTGATTGTGCACACTTCTTCACCTCTTCATGCTTAGTCATCATTTGGTTATTCATCCCAAGCCCCAGCAGCCTGCCTGTGTCTTGCCTATTTGATGGATGCAAGATAGCATCTAAGACATTTTCAGCATCTTGTATAATGCCTGGATCTGATATGCTTTCATGCCTAGACCCTACAACTTGAGATTTAAATGTGACCATCCTCTTAGTTTATAGTTTATCTTGAGAAAACAACTTACCTCTGGCTAGACAAGACAGGCAATCTGGCAGCAAGGGTGTTTTGACGGTTTCTTTCAAGTACATTACGGGGTGGCATGGCATGGGAAAACAGAAGAGCAGAGCTGATACAGGCTAGAAAGGCAGTCCTCAGGCAAACAAAATTGCTTGCTCTTTACCACTGAACAGCATTTTGAAAGAACACTCTGGAAAACAGACAGTGAGGATACACAGGAGACTTCCTCATATGCAACATAAAAAGAGAACCAAAGGAAAACCATGGTTCTGCAACTAACACACTACTTAAGATGGATGAGATTAAAACGCTGCTAAACTTCACAAAAGTCACATCACATGGGCTTCCTTTCTCGTGTGGTTCACAGAGATGACTTTTGGAAGCATTTCCACTCCTGTGCTCTGCCATACCTTAATAATGTGCAGAAATGGAATTGTGGCCATTAATGATGCTCTCCCCTCCAATCAAATTGTGGTTTCTAGATTACTACTTCCCCCTAGTTTTCTCTAATTAAGTGGCATCTATGCTGCTTAGCAATTAGCTCTAAGAGCCACAAAATGGTTTGCAAGTTTGCCTGGCCGGAAGGGTGAAGAAAGGAATGTGTAGTGTTCTAGCATCTTATATTATCCCTCAGGATTTCTTTCTAAATTCCAAATTAAATGAAGTTGAAAGCTTTTTATTATTAGTTTGAAAAAAAGTCTGTGTGATAAAGTACATGCAATGTCCAAAACATTTAAAATGTGTTAGTATGTACCATCAACTGTGTTTATTAAAGTCTGCCTATTGAAAAATATGATTAAAAGCTTTACTTTAGTGACTTAAAGGGTTTAAGAAAGAATTCCATTTAGCTGTCCTTCATCTGATGGTTCAATAGGCATCTTTACAGCCATTAAACATCTTATCAAATGTATTCATGTTAGATGATAATTTCCAAAATATATTGAACCATCACTACTATTTTTAGTGGATGTATACATAATTTAAGCAATCTTGTTAAAAGAAAGTCAATTAATCTTTCGATAGCCAGGAAATTATGTTGTGGTAAAATTAACAATCTTAATATAAGTAAGGAGTCTAATTTTAACAGCAACTTTTCATTGCCTTCCCTCTTATTCTTTGCTTGCTACTTTCTACAGTACAGAGAAGTTACTTGATATTCCCAAAGTGTGTATTTGAGCATGCTAGTGACCTTGTTAACTGTTGCTCTCAGTATCTACAGTGATTTGTATAACAACCATAAATACAGAAACAAAAGACTAAAAGGGAAAACATTTTCTCATTTCTTAAAGCTTTGTTGGATAATACTTCCAAAACTTCTCAAACTGTCAGAAATAGTTATGCTTTGCTATACATGTGTGAAATTGCAGTGTAAAAATACAGAATTGCTTTGGTCTTTTTGATTTTTGCCTAGTATGTAGAAATAAAGGCATAATTTGAATGTAGGAATGGATCCTTGCAAAGTCACAGAGAAAAGCTCTAGTGGGCATATTGCTTTCTGCGATTATGCCAAGGTGGTACATAAAAAAGTTCTGTAAAGTTCAAGAACTTCTTTTATATTTTACCTGTCAGTTGTGGGACACACATGAGAAACCAGATAAGTTATCATTGAAACATCCAGCAAATTTGTATATATATGGTATCAATTTTCTAGTACATGATAATACCTGATAAGATCCCTTGGCTCTGCTTCCTTGAGTGCAACATGGGCAATTGCTATATTTTACCTTTAATAAAACTTTGGTTTAACTGAAAAAGCCATTTTTGTGAATTTTATCAATAAAAACAAATAAAAGTTAGTATAGCAATATTGCCTATCATTATGAAATTTTTGAAGAAAGTGTATTTCAGTATGAGAATTTTTGCTTTTATATCAGAAAGATTTTGTAGTTGTTACTGTTGCACAATTTAACCTAAGCTGACAGAAGTACTTAGTAGCTGTACTTTTTTATTTGCAACTTGCTTACTTACTGGGACAACATGAACACAAAAATGAATGTATATACCCGAATATCTGTTTCTTATCCTGTGGCAAATTCATGCTTTCTTTAGTCATCTGTATGTGAAATCTTTATAAAACTTAGTATGGTAATTTTTTTATCATCAACTTGACACAAACTAGAGTAAGCTGGGATAAAGAACTCCAATTTAAGAATTGCCTTAATTGTGGTGATTATTTGTGTTCTAACAAATAAAGCTTGTCTGGAGATCAGAGGAAAAAGCCAGCCACTATATTAAATATAGAGGTCAGACAGTGGTAGCATATGCCTTTAACCCTAACATTGGCGGGAGAGGGGGGCAGAGATTCATCCAGATCTTTGTGAGTTCAAGGCCACACTGGGAATAGAGCCTAAAGGCATGGTAGCACATGCCTTTAATCCCAGCACTAGTTAACTACAGAGGTCTAGAGGTCTATACAGACAGATAGGAAATGATAGAGCTGGGCAGAAAGAGGAAGTGATTTAGCTGGGTGGAGAGAGGAAGTAAGATGGCAGGGCACAGAAAAGTATATAGGTGTGAGTATACAGGAAGTAGCTCTCTCTTGGGCTGAGGATTTCCTAGTGGTAAGAACTTGTGGCTGTGGCTAGTTCCATTCCTCTGATTTATCAGTTTTCACCCCAATATCTGGCTCCTGGTTTTTTATTAATAAGATTGTTTAGCAATTCATGTTACATCTGGTGACACAATATTTGTGGCACGTATTTATGAAAAAGGTGCTTACCTGGAGCTCAGGGCCTAGCTGCACAGGGCCAGAGTCTCCACTCTATGAGGGCCAGAGTCTCTTTGGCTTCTTCTTGCCTGGTGGGTTGTGGGCTTTCTCTGGATCCCCATCTCAGACTGCTACCACACTAGGTAGCTGCCTTGAAACTCCCTTGGGCTTCTACTGTTCTGCACAGTCAGCAGACTTGGTGAGTCAATTCAGATATCTTTGTAGGGAAAAGCGACTGGCCAAAGAAACCTACCCTGGCCCTGGAGCCCAGAACTAGGGAAAGATGACTCAGATAAGACCAGTAAAAGAAACACAGTTTGGCTCAGATCAGAGCCATCTCTGCCCCTGGCCAAGTGACTTGTGAAACCAACCAATCACAGAGCAAAACAGTAGAATCCTGGCCCTGGGGCCCAGGACCAGGGAAAGAAATACAGCTTGGGTTTGGGACCTGAGCCAGAGAAAGGTACCAAGGAAACATGCTCTGACTCTGAAACCAGCACCAAAGAAACACTCTTGGCTCTTAGAATCAGAGTCAGTGAAAGAAATGTGCACTGGCCTTAGAATTAGGGTCAAAAAGCTAAGTAAGGCCAGTGAGAGAAACACAGTTTGGCTCAAATCAGAGCCATCTCTGCCCCTGGCCAACTGACTTGTGAAACCAACCAATCACAGAGCAGGAAAGTAGAATCCTGGCCCTGGGGCCCAGGACCAGGGAAAGAAACACAGCCCAAGTTTGGGACCTAAGCCAGAGAAATGAACACTTTATCCCCAAACCCAGAACCAAGGAAACATGCTCTGACTCTGAATCTAGTGTCAAAATAACACTCTTGGTCCCTAGAATAAGAGTTAGTAAAATAAATGTGTCCTGGCCTTAGAGGCAGTATCAAAAAGCCAAGAAAGGCCAATGAAAGAAATACAGTTTGGCCCTAAAATCAGGGCCATCTCTGTCCCTAGCCCACAAAACTGGCCAATCTCCGGGCAGAAAAAACCTAACCAATCACTGGTTGACTCCGCCCCCAAGACATCCTATATAAACTGCCCTGCCTGGTCAGTTGGGGGCTGTTCACTTCACCCTGGTAGAGGCAGCTACTCTCCTGGACTCCTCCTTCTCAAATAAATCTCTTTCCCAAGAGTTTTGGGTGTGAAGGTCTTCATTCATTAGCATAGAGAAGACCCTTGGTGAGACATCCCTCAGGGGACAGCACAAGGAGGAGCTGAATAGAATACCCTTGCTGAGATGTCCCTCAGTGGACAGACCAAGGAGGAGATGAACAGAAGACCCTTGCTAAGACATCCCTCAGTGGACAGAGCAAGGAAGAGCTGAAAGAGCTGAAAAAGTAACACTTTTCTCCTGAGCTGGAGGAGATTGCTATATTTCTGCAATAGAGCTTTGCTAGGAAGCCCCCTTAAGTGGTAAAGCTCAGCTGTAGTGGTTCTCCAGGAGAGGAGCAGGATTGCTATATCCTGCAGGGAGACCATCCCCCATCATACCAGGTATAGCTTGACTCCCAAACAGTCAGTATAGCCTTCCCTGCTGAAGCAGTTCCAGGCCTGACTCTCCCAAGCAGTCAGAAAAACTTCCCTTCTAGGGCTGAACTCTCTCTTTGCAGCTCAAGGTGTTGCCTGACTCCCCAAGTAGTCAGGATACCTTTCCCAGAGTTGCAAAACTCACGTTTTGGTGCCAAAACCTGGGACCAAACCCACAGAGTTGCAACAAGTTTACTTACAATCTTAAGGGAGAAAGTAGTTAAAAAGAGTATATAGATAAGAGGTAGATTATTGAATCTACTCTGACAAAAAAGAGATATAGAAATAATAAGATAAAAAGGTAGTTTATTGAATTTACTCTGACAAACAAGAGATATAGAAATAATAAGATAAAAAGGTAGATTATTGAATCTACTTTTAGAAAGCAACTACTAGTTTTAAATATTTTACATTGAACTGGATTTTTGTATATTGCACACAAATTTTGTATATTGATATAAATTTGAGATTGATTTTGTTAGAAAATATTGTAGATGTATTTCTAATCTTGTTCAAGATATTGTACTTATACAGTTCATTTAACAATGTAATGCAATTTGCTAGTTCTTGAAAGTTATTATTACCAACTAATTAGGATAAAAAAAGGAAAAAGAAAAAGAATTTTTTCCCACGTTAAAAAAAATGGGAAACATTTTTATAATGGAGGGCATTTGGTCTCTGTTTGATAACACATTAGGCAGTCTGAAAATGCAACAATTAAATGAGAGAATAATTAATGTTGATGGGATTTATATAACATCAATTATGAATATTATTTGTTAGATCATTTTTGTTTTATCATTAAAAACATTGGTTAATATGAGTGCCAAGATAAAAGTTTTAGAAAAACCTGTTAAAATAGACATAGAGATATTCAGACCCAGACAGAAGAATTTAAAGTGAACCAGTCTCAGCATTGCATTATACGGTTACAGAGAAACAGCCTAAGGCTTTCAAACAGCCAACCTTAAACTATCTTGTAACTGTACAGGAACTGCCAAATGCTCGAGGCTGTGCACAAGCTGATAGGACTCCTGTGCAAATGTTAGATTTGAGGAGATTCAAGAAAGCTATAGTCTCATAGGGTATGCATTTTCCATTTGTAAAGCAGATGTTAAACTCATGGTCAACTTGTAATAGAATTATTTCTCAAGACTGGAAACATTTGGTTATAGCTGTTTTAGAGGCTGGAACTCAGTTACAATGAAGGACCTGGTGGAAAGAGGAGGCTAAGACTGTAGAACAATGTAGGGCTGGAGTTATGGAAACTTCCCAAGATCAACTTCTTGGAGAAGGCAATTATGTTGTTTACAAAGACAATATTTATATGATGACCACACTCCAATTTTATGCCTCATGGCAGCCTTGAATGCTTGGGACAGAATTGAAGAACTAGGAAAGAAAACTGAGTCACTTACAAAAGTTATACAGGGCCCAAAAGAAATCTTCACTGATTTCTTACAAAGGCTGTCTTCAGCAGTAACTAGAATAATACTAAATTCAGAAGCTAGACATATCATAACTGAATTTCTAGCTTTTGAAAGTGCTAATACACAATGCAAAACTGTAATTAGACTCTTAAAAGCAAGATCAGCACCCTTGGAGGAATAGATCTGTGATACAATTAATATTGAATCTCATGACCATGATGATACTTGGATAGCAGAAGTGATTTCAAGAGGTTTGAAAAAAAAAGTAATGTCAAATGTTTCAAATGTGGTAAACAATGTCACCTAAAATGGGACTGCAAATAGGGCATTCCTAGAAACAATGTTTTTTCAAGGAATAATCCCAACAGAATGCCCCTCCCTTCTGAATTATACAGAATGTATGGCAAAGGCAGACATTGAAATAACAAGTAACGAATGTAGATCAACAAGGGACAGACAAGATAATCCCTTTCCCTTGCCATTGGGAAATGCCCTGAGGGGCTTCTTGCAGGTCCCCATGCCAAATTCCATTCAGTCCTTTCCTGTGATCATAGAAGAAACTCCTTCTCAGAGCAATTAAAAAATCTAATGCCTATTATAAGAAACCATACTGCTCTGGATGATAGAACAGCTTTAAAATATAAAACAAAAATTTAAGGAAAAATCATAAACCAAAATTGATAAAGATTAGATTTGGAAACTCCCCAAAGTTAGGGTTGGGGAAAGGTTTTTGTTTTTGTCTTTCAGGAGAATGAAGGCTAAGGAATCTGAAGAACACTAGACAAATGAGACATCTGAAGAAAAAGGACAAATCATCCAGAAAAAATTGTCCCAAGAAAAAGAGTAAGGTGGCCTATTGATATATCACATATAAAACTTTGTAAGTCTTCCTAAATATTTGTTTCTGCTATTCTGTACAGACACATAATGCAATTATGTAGTTCCAGTTCAATTAAAAATTAAAGGTGGCTTTGGAGTTGGAGTGTGGCTCTCTCCTTCTCTAAACCCAAGCATGCTTATTAAAAGGAAAATCCAAAATCTCTATATCATGTCAGAAGAACCATCTGATATGGGACAGAAGAAAACCAAAATTAAGGGACTAATTTATTGCCACTAATCTCATAATTCTTTGGTTCTATTTTGACTCTTTAAAACTTTTTTTTAAGTTATGAATTTTATATCAAAATTTATAAGATTAATATATATATATATTAAATTTTTGTCATGATATTAATGATCACATAGAGGATTAACTAATCCTAGAGAAAATGCTTCATCTAGCTTTCTGTACATGATATTGGGTTTGAGTTTCTATTGGTTTTCTTCAGGAAACCATAATTACACCTGGGCTACCAAGTGAGTTCCAGGAAAAGGCGCAAAGCTACACAGAGAAACCCTGTCTCAAAAAAAACCAAAAAAAAAAAAAGAAAGTGAATTAGGTACATCTTGGGCTCACCAAAATAGGATAGATGATGGAATATTTTCGCTGAATTTGTCAAATGCAAATGGACTAGACATTGTTGATGTATTTATTGCCTATATATTGTATATAGTTATTTTACTTATTATATATAGTTTTTCTTTTACTATAATATTTTTTATTTTAGACAAAAAAAGGAGAAATGTGGTGATGTTTTATTTATGCTCTAACAAATAAAGCTTCCCTGTAGATCAGAGGAAAAAGCCAGCCACTATATTAAATATAGAGGTCAGGCAGTGGTAGCACATGCCTTTAATCCTAGCATTCAAGAGGCAGAGATTCATCTGGAATTCTGTGAGTTCAAGGCCACACTGGGATCAGAGCCAGCCATTGTGGCACATGCCTTTATTCCCAGCACTAGTTAACCATAGAGGTCTAGAGGTCTATACAGACATATAGGAAGTGATAGAGCTGGGCAGAAAGAGGAAGTGATATAGCTGGGTGGAGAGAAGTATGAAGGCAGGGTACAGAAAGTTATATAGGTGTGAGTATACAGGAAGTAGCTCTCTCTTGGGCTGAGGATTTCCTAGTGGTAAGAACTTGTGGCTGTGGCTAGTTCTATTCCTCTGATCTCTCAGTTTTTACCCTAATATTTGGCTCCTGGTTTTATATTAATAAGACCATTTAGCAATTCATGTTACACTTAATCACATTGTACTGTGAGCATGTCTTTGGGGGTGTTTTTTAAATTTTGCTAACTGATGATGGAGGGCTTAGTCCATTGTGGTTAGAAATCCCTAGGCATGTGGATTGGGCTCTATAAGAATGCTGGCTGAGCCTGGGTGACATAAAAAGTTCTAGAAGAGCCAGGGCTGCACAGTGGGGCTTATTTATGTATTTATTTATGTATTTATTTATTTATCTATCTATTTATTTACATAGTCAATAACAAACAAAGTCAGACAGCTGAACAAGAGAGAGAAATCAATCCACTAAGCAGGTTTATTCCATGGTTTCTTTTCTAGGTTCCTGCCTTGGCTTCTCCAGAGAAAGGGCTGTGACCTATAAGCTGAAATAAACCCTTTCTACCCACAAGTTGCTTTTGGTCATGATGTTTATTGTAGCAACAGAAAACCAAACTAGAACAGAAATTGGTACCAGAAGAGTGAAGTTATTGATGTGATAGACCTGACCATGTTTTTTGTTTTTTGTTTTTTGGCGGGCGGGGGTGGGGGGGGGGAATCATGGAAAGATTTTGAAGGTTAGAGTTGGAAAAATTGTTGAATCCTCAGAGCTTAATGGGATGTTCTGTGGGACCTTGGAAGACAAGAATGCTGAAAGAATTCAGACAATGGAGGCCTGGCTTGTGACATTTTAGAAGGAAGTAAAGATAAATCAGGGCTCTCTCTCTCTCTCTCTCTCTCTCTCTCTCTCTCTCTCTCTCTCTGTGTGTGTGTGTGTGTGTGTATGTGATATTTTGTTTTAAGACTCTGTGAATTGTAAACCTTTGTTTTACTGGGACAATGGATGCCAGTTAACTGAGGCTGAAAAATAATAAGTAATTATTAGGTATATTTGAGGTAAAATCTTATGGGAAATATTTCCTCAGGACCAGCACACAGCAGTTGTAATTCAGGATGCCCCAAGGCTGCATTTTAAGCTGGCAGCCTAATTTGGAAATATGTAAGAGTCTCTCATGCGGTTCTGGCTCTGAAGGCAAAAGGGATGCAAGGTTGTGGTGGTTATGGAGACTGGCTAAGTCCTGGTATCATGTTACAGGGCTGAAGTTCCTACATCACAGTCTTGAGAAACCAGTAGTGAAGGTGCAGGATCTATTGCAGTGTAGACTTTGGGATTGAAGGTTTCATGGAGAAAAGCTGAGGCTGGGTACCATATGTCAGTGTTAGAGTCGCTGAAGACAGGCCAGGATAGACCATTGGTGAAGGTATACAGCCTCAGATGTAGTGGAGAACCAAGGATATTGCAGATGGCAGGACTACAGAGTATCTACCAAGGACAGCCCTGGTTGTGGAATGGATCCAGCCTGAGACTATAGGCAAATTGGGCATGCTGTAGGTGGCAGTGCCAGAGAAGTAGAGCTGTCCAATACTTTTGGAGCCCAGATCGTGAGTGGATTCCAGATGTCAGACACTAAGCTTTTCACACTGTTGGGTTCTGGGGTTCACTTTGATTAGATTGTAATTGTGCCCTGATTCTCCATTCTTGGAATAATAAAGTGTGGAACCTGTTTATTTTACAGTAGCCCACAGTTGAGATACTTTGGGTTTTTAAAGAGAAATGGACTTTTAAAATGATAAAAAAAATTTTCAAAGACATGGGACTTTTAAAATTCTTATTGTACTTTATATTATGATATTAACAAGTGGTCTTGGGGACAAATGAGAAAGGAAAAGTTGTATCTTAACAGTGTTGGTTTTGCTTGTTAAGCTGGCTGACAAGCAATGGATTATACTGGTTACATTTGTCAACTTGACACAAACTAGAGTCACCTAAAATGAAGGAACCTCAAGTGAAGAATTATTACAATCTGATGGCCTGTGGGTTTGTGCGGTGATTTGAAGGAAAATGGCCTCCAAATGGAGTAGCACTATTAGGAGGTGTAGCTTTGTTGGAGTAGGTATGGGCCTTGTTGGAGGAAATGTGTCACTGTGGAGGCAGGCTTTCAGATCTTCTAAGCTTAAGCTACATCCAGTGTCACAGACAACTTCCTGTTGCCTGCAAGATGTAGGACTCTCAGCTACCTCTCTAGCACCATGTCTGCCTGTATGCCACCATGTCTCGCCATGATGATAATGGACTAAGCCTCTGAAACTGTAAGCCATTACCTCAATTAAATGTTTTCCTTTATATGAGTTGCCATGGTCATAGTGTCTCTTCACAGCAATAGAAACTCTAACTAAGACAGAAGTTGTTTGTGGGCATTTTCTTAATTGGTGATTGGTGTAGGAGGACTCAGCCCATTGTCCTATACAATCTACCTCTAGGCATGTGGATCTGAGCTATATAAGAAAGCAAACTGAGCAGGAGAGAGAAAAAGTATAAATAGCCTTCCGTAGTTTCTACTCCAAGTTTTCATCGTTAGTTTCTGCCTTGACTTCCCTTGATGATGGACTATAACTGAAGATTATAGCAGGTCCAAGCATGGCAAAAATGGTGCCAGCAGGTGTTGCTGAAGGGGCTGGAATGTGACTCCATCTTGGACACAGAACAACTCCATTGTAGAAAATGACCTCAGCCTGTGTCCAGGAAGCATCCCAGCCAAGTTTAGCCAATTAGCTAAGCAGTTTCAAGACTGGCATTATAGGGCTGGGGAGGGGCACCCAGAGTTACAGGATACAGCTGTTACTAACCATATATGACTACAAAGCCTGAAATGGGTAGAACTGTTACTAGCCCTGTCCAATCAACATGCACCCCATGTAACTGCTGTTTGACCAATTCCAACAAAGATTAGATCACCACATGTAGAATTCCCCAAGTTCTTTGTTTAAAGGGTCCAGGTGCCTTTGTCCTGGGTCATCATTGCCATTTTTGTGTGGATGATCGACCCCTGTATGCTGGCTATTTCTGCATCATAAATGCTCTTTGTGTTTGCATACTATTTGAGTCTGGGGTCTTTCTTCAGCAATTTTCAGACTCTTACACTGCCCTTTCCCCCTTCTCTCTCCCTTGCTAAACCATTAGATTACATTCCTAAAGCTAACCACCAAGACATCTATTCCCTTATTTGGCCACTTTCTTATGCCTGGTTCATTCCTGAAGCTGGACACCAAGGAACAATTATCAAAACATCAAAGTTCAGTATTCAAAATTCCCCACTTGACTACCCTAATTTATATACCCAATCAGAACTTACCAACCCATGCTAGCTCATTTTAACACAGACTTCCCTCTTTTTCCTTTTAAAAGTAACACTTGCAAAACTATTTGCTGCTCTTTTTGCCTGATTCAGATTCAGCCACCTTATCTCTTTGCCTTGTTTAATAAAGGATATTTTTGTGTTTGGGGATTGGTATTTGGGTGTGGTCTGTGCTTAATTTGGGGTCCAGAGATGAGTACTCCACAATACACAGGTCCCTTCAATAACCTGTAAGATTAAATACACCTCTTTCTCACTAAGTTGCTTTTGGTCAGGCTTTTTATCACAGCAACAAAAAACTAAGCCAGTAAAACATTATTCTTCTCCTTCCTGCATGTCCACCTACCAATCATATAGTAACTATATAATTCTGTACTGATAAGCCATTTTAAAAATACACAATAATTTTAGATGGTACTCTGATCTTGTACTTCTTTCCAAGAAGTAGTAGCTCTTGATGTGAGTCAAAGACATAAAGTTAGAAAAGCAATAGTCCGTTCCAATCAGCAAGAGAAGGCTTATATGCATTAACATCTAGATGTTAATGATATCAGTGGTTTCACATACTGTGATAATATCCATTTTGAAGATAAAGAGTTTTAAAAACTTTGTCCAAAGTCACACATTTGGTGTCAGAGACAGAGTTTGAGCCTAATGTTATTAATAGTACATACTTCTCACCATTACTCTGAACTCTATTTTAAAGCATAAGGAAGGGATAACGCCTTTTCTAGACGGAAAAGAGTAATTAAAAGTTATCTTTATTGACATTCTTATCTTCCTTCTCTTGGTGTCTCTGTGTCTGTCTCCTCAACATCTCTCTGTCCCTCTGCTCTTCTTCACCTCTTTCCTCTTTCTCTCTCCTCTCTTCTTTTACTCCGTCTCTGTCTTTGGATTATTGACTTTTTGTCCTTTCCCCACAAAAGAAGCATACCTATGTTTCACAGTACAATGGGTAGATTAATCTCCAGTGAGGCTCAGAAGCAGGAAGGATAGTTCTCTGCAGTATGGAAAAAGGAAAGGGTTTTCTTTACCATTACTATTTTGTGCTTCTCATAGGTGACATTTCATAGGTCTAAGATAAGATACTCTCTTAGGGAAAAAAGCATCTTAGCAGAGGAGTTTGGGGGCAAAACACAGAAAAAATATGTACATTTAGCTGGCAGAGTCTCTGCAAGTTTTACCCTCAGTTCTGGGCCATCAGATATTTCCAGGTTATTTTAATGGTTTCCTTCTATTTTTTGCCAGATAATTTCATCTGCTTCCTAGTAGTGTTTGAAACAAGTTAAGTTTTTGGCTGTAATCACACTTTGTTTTAAATATCAGTTTTTCCATTTGAAAGTTGTGTTGTATCCATGTTTAAGGTCTAGCTCTTTTAATTTCTTTGCCCAAACTCTTTATATGTCCCATATATACTTACAAGCATTCAAATTCTTCAAATCTGAGTCAAAAGTCACGTCTTCCAAAAGAAATCACTCTTTAGAAATACTATATAAAATATCAATTTTGCTATTATAATTTGACATGAATTGTTTGTTTACATCACATGACTATATATTGCTTGAGATTTAAGGATACTTGATACACCTGCACTGTTCCTTGCCTTTGTTTCTTAAGCCAGTCCTGTATTTACCTAACATAAGCAAACAAATGAATCAGTGCCTACATTCATGGTGCTGGTGTGGAACAGGAGAAATATAAATAGTAAGTCTCTAAATAATGGTTGAATGAACATTATTCATTCACCAGTAATGCATTTGCTGCTTGCCTTAGTCCATTTTGGCTGCTACAGTAAAGTACCTGTGTAATTTGTAAACAAAAGAAATTCATTGTGCACAATTTTGATGATAGGAAGTCTATTAAAATGCTGATAGATTGAATATCTTATATTCCTCATAGATGGGGTGTTATGTCTTCTTTTATGACCAGAAAGGGTGGATTATGAAAATATACTCCCCCAAGTCTCTTTTATAAGAGAGGGAATACACCTTTTTGAACTATTCATGTCTTCCAATTCTTAATGATACCACAGTGGGGATACATTCTGACACAGCATTTGAGGATAACACTAGCGTTTAGACTATAGAATTGTCCCTACTGAAGTGAATTGGCCTTTAAATAAAAGGAAATTTTTTTTATATTTAAAATTACCTTAAAGTAAATTCAGAGGGCTATCAGATTAATATTTATGTTCTAAAACTTTCAGACTCCATAAATGCAGTGAAAATTTATAACAGTAGTTTAACATATTTTAAATGTTATTTATTATACTTGTTTTTGAAAAGAACATCTGTGAATGGTATGGGAGAACAATTTTATATTATGGACTATGATTTCTTCAGAACACAGAGTCACTGGATCAGGCTTCCAGGATTAAATCAGCCATATTCCATATGAAAATGTTCCTGATTAACTTCACTGTTACAGTGAAATATTATTATGGTCCCTAGAAGTTTATTCTTACCTATTTGAAACATTAATTCTAATGGCATAATAACAAATTGAATTCTGTGATAGAAATCAAAATGGGGCTGAAGTTTGGTAAGTGCAAACTATAAAATCAGCAATACATGGGCAGCCAGCTACAAAGAATAGTATTTTTATTTGGGGGCCAGTTCCACTCTTTATGGTTTTATAATCTTGATCTCTTTGAAAACTGTTCCCTTAGATCACCTATAATAATCCAAAGAAAAGTCAGCTATAAAACTATCATAAAATATCATTTGCCATTTGTTAATCTCACATTAAGTACAATATGTCTCAAGGACTCTGGAAAACCAAGTCTGCAATTTTAAAATTAGTTAACTCATCTAAATAAACAGGCAGCAAAGCTGTCACCAAGTGTTGCCATTGACCATCAGTACTTTTCACACCTGAATCTTCTCTGTGTGATTAGTACTTGGTGTATAGTTCTTTCTTTCTTTCTTTTTTTACTTTTCAATTTATTGGGATGAGGCAGCACGGTGTATGCTTTAGAGTATCAGTTCTCTTCTTACACCATGTGAGTTTCAGAGATTGAACTCAGGCCATCACGATCTTTATTCTTTGGTCTTCCATGTTTGGCTTTCTAAGGTAGATAGAAGATAAATTGCTCCCCATGAATCCCTGGGCTGCAGCTGCCTTGTGGAATAACAGGTTCTCTGGCTTTTCAGTATGCATATACCTCCTGTTGAATTACCCAGGTTATATCAAGTAAGCCAAACTAATAATTCCCCTCTGTTACCTATATTCATTCTGTCCATTCTGTTCCTGCAGAGAACCCTAACTGATAAGATAGTTCTACAACTGAGCCTGGGAACTTTTAACTTCTCAGGTGAAGGGGCTATTGCTGGTCTAGGAGAAACACTGGTTTGATATAAGGGAACTGTGATATTGCCACCAAAGCACATATTTTGAGGGTCAAAGAGAGCAGGTAAGCATGAAGAAGGAAAAAGAGAATAAAAACAGATCTAAGGCAAAACACAGTATGCAAATTTTCTGAAGGCATGAACTAGTGAGCAGGAATGTTAGAAATGTAATGCTTAGCTGTGGAATTGGCACAGTGCCGTCACCTTGGGAATGGAAAATATGGCTTTCTAAATACAATATTCTTTACAACTTAAAAGGTGAATTTCAGCAAATGGGATAAATGCTTATTTAACAACTTATAAATATAGCATGTTTTCCAAGTCATTTGGCTTTTAAAATGTGTGATTGCTTTTTTTGTGTCCAACAATAAGAGACTATTTTGTGCTATTTTCCCCGTGAGTACCGCTGTTATTACTTAATATTTATTAAGCAGTCACCATAGTGGCTTGATTCTTATAGGAGAGGGTTTTCTTCTTTACACTTGTGTGCTAAATAGGATTTTCCTACTGCCTGTCAAACTGAAACCATATTACACAACACTGAACAACTTGAAGCAGCCTGGGGTATAAGCATCAATGTCCATGTTCTGTATTTAGAAAAACAGAACAACAAGCCAAACATGTCCTCCTTTTAACTTGAACCTATGTATCTATTAGGAATGCAGTTTCAAATGCATCCCATCAATTAAACAGGTCTCACACTGATGAGCTTTGAGATTTATTGGTTAGGAGTGCAATGTAAGAACATATCATGTCAAAACGAAGTAGGAAGCATCGTTTAAAGGAAGATAAATCAGACTTTGAAGGTAATAATATTCAGAAAAGTCACTTTAAAGAGACACTGTACTTGCTGGCTTCGATAACTTGAAGAGAACAAGAATTATAATAGTGGTAAAGGGTGAAGCTGAAAATATAAAGAGCACAGAAAATTTAATCAAAAGGAGTCATGCTTTATAACATGGATTAGGAAACTACATGGGTGGAACTCAAGGCCATCATTTCTGGGACTGGAGCAGGAGGAAAATCCATTTCATGACAAGACATGATAACAATAATAGCAGTTTTGAAATAATGATTTCCAGCTCAATTATCATGAAATAAAACACAGAACAAAATGTCTTCACCCATCATATGTCTCTTATTTGCTTTTTTTTTCTCCTCAGCTTTCTCTGCACCAAATGTGTGAAGGAAGAAACTCCACGCTTGACAACCAGAACAGGATGAAAAAAAGGACAAATAAAGTTCTATGGTAAGTTAAGTAGTGCTCCATTGACCCCACCCTAAAGACAGGCTGAACTCTGATTTCCTATACTTCAGACTTTACTGGAAATAAACATGTTACAGAAATAATTGACTACAGCCACATGACTGTGTTCTTGTAAGAATGGAAGAGGCACAGACATTTAAGGAGAACAAAACCACACGTCAAGACGAAGACAGCAACTAAAACGAGGCATACCTAAACCAAGGAATGCCAAGGGGTTTGGACATCACCAGAAGCTAGGCAAGAAATCTGCACCGAAATTTCCCTCGGGGCTCTGCAAGGAAACCATTTTGGCTGACACTGTGATTTCAGACTTCTAGCCTCTAGAGCTGTGAGAGAATAAATTTGTGGTTTTGGGGTGACCTAGTTTGTACCACTGTGTTACAGCAGTCTTGGCAGCAGAGATTCAGGAAGTTTTGCTATAAAACTTCTGTACATTTCAAGGTTTATTCACACAAGGGGTTAAACTTTCTTTATATAATGAGAGAGATACTTCTTAAGCCAGGCGACATATTTAATGAAAATGCAAATCACAAATGAATTTGATGAGTATTTACTGGAACATTTCTCAGGAATGTGTACGTGCTAGTGTCATAAGAGTTCATGCTCATCTAATGCATACCATCTGTCATGTTTTGAGTGCCCTCACCAAAACACATGAAGAAATTTAATTACCACTGTGGATCACTAATAAGGTATACATCTTACACAACTATAGTATTTGAGTATGGGACTTTTGCAAGGTAACTAAGTTCCAATAGAACTGTGGCTTTATGACAAGAGGAGCAGAGAACTAAACTCTTAACATTCTGTCTCACTATGTGATACCATTGCTAACTTAGGACTATGCTAGAAAAGGCTTGAACAGATATAGCCACCCTGTCTCAAACTTCCCATTCTTTAGCCTGTGAGTACAATAAACCTTTATTCTCAGTAAATTGCATAGTCCATAATATTCAGTTATAGCAATGGATGATGGTCCCAGACACTATCAAAGCAGAAACGAAAAAGGAGATAAAACTGAAATAAAAAATAAGTGGAAATGATCTATATTTTAAGAGTATAAAAATCTTTTTGTTCTCAGTAATATTATTATAAATTTTATATACATTAATTATATTTTAGTGAGAGCAATGTATCTGGGCATAACTTACTATACTGAAATTCTTAGTTTAACAGTTTGTGATGTGGTGATTTAATGGTCTGACTCTAAATTCAGTGTATTTTTATACCTAGTTTTAATGGTTGTCATAGTCAAATGTACCTCACAAAAACACATAGGTTCAAATGAAAAGAATGTTGTGTTGACTGCATTACTCAATACTGGTGTTCAATTTTCTGTTTCAACCACATGTCCTAGTTTGATCCTCTGTTGCTGTAATAAAACACTGACCAAAAGCAACTTGATGAGGAAAAGTTTTTTTTTTTTGCTTACAGGTTACGGTCCATCATTGGCTTGCTCAGCTTCTTATTTTATACAGCCCCGGCATACTTGCTGTATAACTAACTAACTCACCTACTTTGATCTGAGCTTTTCTCTACTAATTAACAACAACAAAAAATACCTCAATGTCATACCCACAGGTCAAATCTGATGGAGGCAATTGTCAATTCAGTTTCCCTCTTTCTAGAAATGTCAAGTTGACAGTGAAATTAGCCATCATAACACCATTTTAAAACCTTTATTATTTTTTGAATATTTCATACATGAATTTCGTATTTACATCAGTTCCATTGCACACTCTCCCATCTTCAAGTCCTCCTGTGTCCCTCACTACTCCCTCTCATCTTCATGGCCTCTTTTTAAGTGTGTCACCCCCTAAGTCCATTTAGTTTTGCTCATACATATACATATTTAGGACTAACCAACTGGATAAACTATCAGAGCTCTTATCCCAGGAGAAGACTGATTCTCCCTCTCTCAGGAGCTGTTATATTATTTGACTGTAGCTCTTTCTCTAGGGGTGGGACCTTGGAGGTTTCTTCCACACACATCTGCTGTAGAATATTATTTTAAGGTGTGTTACATTTGTTTATGCTGTGGAACATTTGTTTAATGATGCAAATTTGTGTTGCATTCTTTTATGTTGCATTTGTTTAACTCTGTGAAGCTGTGTTACTTTGCCTGTCTAAAACACCTGAAAGTCTAATAAAGAGCTGAATGGCCAATAGCAAGGCAGAAGAAAGGATAGGCAGGGCTGGCAGGCAGAGAGAATAAATAGAAGGAGAAATCTAGAGCAAGAGAACAAGGCGAGGACGATGCTTGGGCCCAGCCACCCAGCCACCCAGCCAGCCACGAAGTAAGAGTGAAAGTAAGATATATATATATATGTGTGTGTGTGTGTGTGTGTGTGTGTGTGTGTGTGTGTGTAAGAAAAGAAAAGAAAAAAGCCCAGAGGCAAAGGGTAGATGGGATAATTTAAGAAAAGCTGGAAAGAAACAAGCCAGCCAAGCTATGGCTGGGCATTTATTATTAAGCATAAGCCTCCATGTGTGATTTAGTTTAGAGCTGGGTGGCAGGCCCCCCAAAGAATAATGAGAATAAAAAATAACCAACAATAAAGATCTTCATATCAAGTGGTGTGGCCATTGTCCCAATATTATTTATGCTAACATATCTTGTTAAAATTAGCCATATCATGGGCACAACTCCATGTCATATATATAGAAGACACTATGCCACAGAGGATGTATTGATCCTGTCTCTTACTACTGCCTCTTCTTCAATATCCCTGAACTTTAAGCGTAAGATTTTGTTATATGTGTATCAACTGGGTTTAGGTAACATATGGTCACTTGTGAATTTCCATAATGGTCTCCATCTGCTGCAAAAAGCTTTTTTGATGAAGAATGGAAAATGTACTTATCTGTGGATATACGTACAGGTATTTAGAATGCAATTGGGAATTATATTGGTTTTAGTAAGTGCCTGTAGTAGGTTCTCCTCCAGGGTCTATGACCTCACCAGCTGATGGTAGTTGCCTAGGTTTATGGTACCAAGGTACCAAGCATAAATCACCTCCTCTTGAGCAGGCATTAATTATAATTAGATGGCTGTTGGTTACCCCTATGATATAAGTGCCACTATTGCACTCCTGGGTTTATCCTGCCAGATAGTAAATTTGTGGCTCATAGACTTTGCAGCTGGATATGACTTTCAATTGTTTTTCTCCTTTGTCAGCTTGCATAGCACCTTTATATGCTATGAGAACTAGTCCTCAGAGAGGAGGCTTCCAGGTCAATTCTAGCTAGTTTTCACTAAATCTTGTGTCTAAATGTGTTTAAATTTGATTGATACATTTGTTTTTGTTTTTAATTATTTATAATTAAATTCCAGACTCAGGGCTTTCTAATATATAGTCAGATTGCAACTTCTAATAGTAAGAACATTCTGTTATATAGCTACTGTACTATACTACTATACTGTACTATACCAATACTACATCTAAGAAAAAAACAGTAATTTCCTAATAGCTAATCCTTATTAAGCTTCTTCCTACTAGCTTAAAAATCTTTTATGGCTTTTTTTAACTAAAGTTCAGTCTAGGTTCATACATGACAATTTTTTGATCTCTATTTAGAAAGAACATCTATTCTCTACTCCCAAAATATTTTTATGACACAGCTGTTTTTATTTTTTGCTTTTTTTTGTTTGTTTGTTTGTTGATTTTTTTGCTTGTTTTAAGTGTCCAGAATTGCTGGGTAGTGGTGGCACATACCTTTAATCCCAGCACTCGGGAGACAGAACCAGGAGAATCTCTGTGAATTTGAGGCCAGCCTGGTCTACAGAGTGAGATCCAGGACAGGCACCAAAACTACAAAGAGAAAACTTGTCTCAAAAAACAAAACAAAACAAACAAACAAACAAACAAAAAACAAAAAGAAAAGAAAAGAAAAGAGTCTAGAATTATTCTCTATAGAATTTTCTAAATTATGGATTTGTCTTATTTTTTCCTTCTGGCAGGTTTAATATTTTAAACTACATTATATATTGTAAATTCCAAAGTCTCCAGAGGCTTGATTAGGTTAAGATTAAGAACTTTGTCTATGGTGTTTCCACAGAAGTACCCTTTAGTTCCATTTATTTCATATTGGTAAGCACATTAAGTCTGGATGCACTTGTATTGATTGATTATTGGTAATAATTTTGATCACTTACATAAGGTGGTGACCTCCAGATCCTCAGTTGTAATGGTATTGTCAGGTAGGTTTAGGTGCACTGGAACAATATTTCTACCACCTTTTTACTTAACTGATTTAGCACTCATTTAATGATGACTACCTCAATTGATTATTACTTTTGAGGTTACAAAGTATTCACTTTCTAAGTTTATTGTTTGTTCTACATTGAATTTATTGATTGTCATCCTACAAGGACCAGATCTCCTAATTTTAATCTCCTCCTTCTTCTAATAGATCCTAATTTATTAAGTATATCCCAATTAAGTGGAGTTGTTATTTTTTTAAGTGCTGAAATTCAGATTTGACCAGTCGAAGCTTCTTTAAACTCTTTCCTGTATCTTTGTAAGGTGACGTGTCCCTGCTTGTGCTTGAGCACCTTGTTGCTTACAAGCCTATGAAGTCTCAGTGTCATTTTGCACATTCCCTGCCACAGATCTTAAGTCATCATCTCTCATAGGAGCTCCAATTTCTTCCATTGTGCAATTGAATTGAGAAATGTGCTGGAGTATCATTGTTTCTGATACTACCAATAGGCACTGCAAGTAAAAATACTTTCTAATTATTAATAAGTTCATCTTGATTTTTGTACCCTTTAAAAATTTTTCACTGGCTGAAAGTGGATTTTAAATTTTACCATTTGATCATTTACCTTAAAATATTTTACTTTTACTCATTTGTATGTATGTGCAGGTGGGTTCCTGTGCCCACACAGGCTGGAAAAACGTGTCTGACACCCTGGTACTGGAGTTAAGGCAGTTGTTTGTCTCCTGGATGGGTGCTAGGAACCCAATTCAGATCCTCTGAAAGAGCAGTAGGTGCTCTCACCTACTGATCCATCTCTCCAGATCCACCATGCAATCCCCTTTAAGTGTAGTTAGTAGTATCTATTAACATTATTGTGTAACAGATCTCTACTAGCTTGCCATTTTGCATAACTAATTCTCTATATCTGTTGCGTAGCTACTACTTTTTGCTCTTTTTAGGAGTCCCTGGCAAGCATTCTATTTCATGTTTCCAACAGTTTGACTATTCTAGCTGTCTCATGTGAAGATTTGTTCTTATGTGATTGTCTTCATTCATATAACATAATGCACTCAAGGTTCAAGTATGCAACACTATTTCCTTCTGTTGTAAGGATGAATCATACACTGAATGTTTTTTATTCATTTATCCAGTGCTAGATAATTTGGAATGCCTATGCATTTTGCCTGCTATCAATACTGATAAAACAAACAAGGAAATGCAAATGTCTTTTAAAGATCTTACTTTAAATTCTTTTGTATCTATTTCAAGATGTGGTTGGATTACACCATTTTTTATTTTAAAGGAACATCTGTGTTGTTTTCTAGACTCCAAAATGTTTTAGTTGTCTTTCTGGAGTTCAAATTTATAGCCTTGCTTATATAAGGAAGTGCTCTACCATTGAGCTACATCCCCATCTCTGAAAACATTTTAAACTACAGGACTATTAATATAATTAGTATTTACATCTCTGTTTCTTATTATTAAAATATTGGTGCCTAAATATGCATACATTGTCTTAGTTACTTTTTTTTGTTTTTTTTTGTTTTTTTGTTTTTGTTTTTTCGAGACAGGGTTTCTCTGTGTAGCTTTGCGCCTTTCCTGGAACTGGCTTTGTAGACCAGGCTGGCCTTGAACTCACAGAGATCCGCCTGCCTCTGCCTCCCAAGTGCTGGGAGCCTCTGCCTCCCAAGTGTGCCACCAACGCCCGGCATCTTAGTTACTTTTTTTTTGCTATGATAAGACCATATCCAAGGCTACTTATGGAAGAGGTTATTGGGGGCTTACAGTTTCATAGAGAAAAGTTTCATGATGGGGAGCATGACAGCAGGCAGGCATGACATGGTGCTGAAGCAGTAGCTGAGAGTTCATATCTTGAAACAAAACCACAAGACAGAGAAAGCTAAATGAGAATGATGTGGGCTTTTGAAACCTCAAAGTACACTGCTGCTGTGGGATAATGCTCTTGTACACTGGTTTAATAAAATGCTGATTGGCTAGTAGCCAGGCGGAAAGTATAAGTGGGGCAAACAGACTAGGAGAATGCTGGGAAGAGGAAGGGTGGAGTTAGGAGTGCCAGCCAGACACAGAGGAAGCAAGATGACAAGGCAGAGCTGAGAAAAGGTACCAAGCCACATGGCTAAACATAGATAAGAATTATGGGGTAATTTAAGTGTACGAGCTAGTTAGCAATAAGCCTGAGCTAGTGACCAAGCAGTTATAAATAATATTAAGCCTCTGAGTGATTATTTATAAGTGGCTGCAAGATCTTGGGGCCAGGTAGGACCCGAGAAACTTCTGGCTACACACTGCCAGTAGCACACCTCCTCCAACAAGGCCACACCTCATAGTCCTTCCTAATCATACCACTAGCTGGGAACCACTCAAATACATGAGCCTGTGGGGGCCATTCCTATTCAAACAACTATATATTATATATAAACACACACATTTTTACTTTATACTACAGCATATCTAAAAATTAGTTTCAAAATTTTAGTTAATATTTCCTTTTATTTCTAACATAATATTTTTATTGATTATTTGGGAATTTCACACAAAGTATCCTGATCAGACTCACTCCCCATTCCTCTCACATCTAACCTTCCACCTTTGTGCGCTTCCCCAAAAAAGAAAAAAGAAAAGAAAAGAAAAAATGCACCAAGTCCAATTTGTGTTGCCCATAACTCACTGGAGCATGCTTGATCAAACTCTGTAGTGGGTAGCCATTCCAGCTTTGATCTGGAAGTTCTAACCCCCATATAGGCTTCAGTAACTGTCACGCCTACAAGGCAGGGCCAAGAGAGGATCCTGAAGACCCGAGATCCAGATGTGCTGGCGCTCTTGGTTCCTGGACCCTGGATGCTGGAGGTAGACCAAACAGAGTTCTCCAGAGAACAGTGCCGGACTGCACTACACTGTTCCCAGACCCTGTTACCTATCCCTTCATTGAAAGTTACCCCACAAAATAAGCCTCCCTTTTAACTACGTGGAGTGGCCTTAATAATTTCACCAATAAAACTCACAGAGGCCAGCCCTTTGAAGGTAACAGAGACCTTCCCACCTCTCTGTGCAGAAGCCATCAACTGTGAAGCACTATACTTGAGTATCAGTATCACAATATTTAAGGACATTCTTCAATGGCTTCCTTTTTCTTTCCTTTTTTTGTGGGGGAAGAGAGGTTGTCACAGAGGCCTTCAATGTCTCTCATTCTCAACTTTAAGTCTGTAGTCATAGATACCACTGCAAAGCAAGCTTCCTTACCCATAACAGCCAGTGGGAGCACGGATCATGGACTTCACAGAACACAGTCTTCAACATGGTCCCT
Organism: Peromyscus nudipes; assembly: GCA_902168325.1. Classification (NCBI taxonomy): domain Eukaryota; kingdom Metazoa; phylum Chordata; class Mammalia; order Rodentia; family Cricetidae; genus Peromyscus; species Peromyscus nudipes. Next base: position 36,714 of record CABHPH010090091.1, read on the forward strand.
GGGTGTCAATGTTGAACATGGACTTCAACATGGCCTCCGGCAGTAGCACAAACCATGAACATCAACACAGCACCTGGCTACAGCAAGGACATCAATACGGCCTCGGTCAGCAGCACAGATCACAGAAATCAACATGACCTCCAGCAGCAACAAGGGCTAAGGTTATCAACAGGGGCTGTAGCCACAGCATGGACCTTGGACACCAACACAACATCCTGGTTGTAGCACAGACCTCAGACACCAGCATGGGCTCAGATACCAACATGGTCCCAGTAGCAGCCAGGACCATGGAAGTCTTTTGAGAGTACAAATCCAAAAAATGTACCATTCTCCATTTCAGACATCCTGCTATTGCTCAGAGCCAGGGAAATTGTGTGGCTGGGCAGTGCATTGCTGTGAGTGATTGACTGATAAATAAAACACTGATTGGCCAGTAGCCAGGCAGGAAGTACGGGCAGGACAAAGAGGGAGGAGAATTGTGGGAAGTGGAAGGTTGAGGCAGGGAGAGACTCTGCCAGCCACTGCAATGAGGAGCAAGATGTAAAGTACCAGTAAGCTACAAGCCACGTGGCAAGACATAGATTAATAGAAATGGGTTAATTTAAGTAGAAGAACTAGATAACCAGAAGCCTGAGCCATTAGGCCAAACAGTTTAAATAATATAAGCGTCTATGTGTTTATTTTATAAGTGGGCTGTGGGACTGCCTGAGATTGGCGGGACCTGGAGAGGAACTCTCCAGCTACAATGCATTGTGTGTGTGTGTGGGGGGGGGACTTGAGCTCCAGGCAGCTGAATACCACACTACCAGCCCTACTTGGCAATGACATGCCCCCCATCCATCACAGCCATGTTTTCACATCTGTCACTGCTACCTTGTCTCTTGTTCCACCTCTCTCCTCCATACTTGTGCTTCATTCTACCATCTTTCCCACCTCTCCACCACACAGTTCACTGAAATGACATTGTAAACTGCAGTGTGCATCTTCCCATAAGGCCTTCCTTTTTTTTTTTTTTTGGTTGTTCTAGAGATACTAGGAGCTTTGCAGACTCTTCCTCCAATTTTAAATCCATTCCTTTGTGTGTGTGTGTGTGTGTGTGTGTGTGTGTGTGTGTGTGTGTTGCTTTTGGCATTCTTTTTGATTTAAAGGAAGATAATCTGTTTCTGTTTTACTTAGAAATTTATGTTTGATATTTTAATTTTGCTAAGTATATAAACTATTTTTCTACATGATACCAAAAAATGGCATACTCAGAGATTTGCTTTTTTTTCATTCCCTTGCCCTCTCAATATTTTTTCTAGATAATTTTCAGTCCTAACTATGATTTTGCAAACAAAAGCATACTCTTGGTTTTTGAAATGTTGCCTTGCTTTACTCTTTGCTGCTTCATAGTTTCTGAAACCAGTCCCTTATGAATGAGTATGTAGGTTCTTTCTATACTTACATATTTTGTTATACAATGTTGACATGAATAAGCTGGTGCATTTGATCTATGCTATCAAGCTATGATTCAAAGTAAATCCCTAGAAGTAGAAATGTTGGATCAAAATAGTAACTCATACAATTTTGTTAGATATTACTACATACTGCTCCACTGGGATTATAATAGCTCTACCTCACCAACAATTTTAGAACTATTTATCTCCATAATAAATCTAACAGCAGATATATATATATATATACATACATATATATGTGTAATGCTATCTCAATTATCTCAATGTAGTTTTAAATTAATACCGTAAGTATGAAAATAAGAATTTTTGTGTGTTTCAAGACAATGTTTTTTCTCTACTGAACAGTTTGTCCTTTGTATTTTTCCTACTGTTTTTTCACAATTTTAAAGGTGTAAATACATGAGCTTTACTTGTTTGTGCAGCTTGTACACATAATTTTGGGAATAAAATCACAGAGTGTTGGAAATATTTCCAAAAATTCAACTTAAGATGATGTCTCTATACTAGGTGCTTCTTTTGAAGTGGAATGTTCTCTCAAGGTCAATGAAAATATCACTTTTCCTTTGAAGGTAGATGGTTGTTCATTCTTTTTAAAGTGCATTTGTGGTGGTATGTTACAGACAACTCTTTGTCTTTAGAGGGTAGGTTGTCACCTTCAAACACTTATCTTTTAATAAAAGAAAAAAGGCCTAATGCATCCTTAAGTTCTACAACCCTTTGAAGAACTTTTCATGAAGTAGTGAAAAGCAGGTGCATGACCCAGAGTAGTTTCTGTATCATTAACCATATTTATAATGATGAGATCTCATTATTTACTGGTTGTGTTTTTGTAAAATAAATATGCAAATGACATCCTATAAAGTATAAATAAATTCTCCTTTTCTTTTAATACCCCCAAAGACCATTTCAAATGCTCTCTTCTGGAGAATGTTGGTGCAATGGAAAATATTTTTTAAAAGTGTGTAAATGCTTTCTAAGGCAAAGAACAATAGTATTGCCCTAAAATTTCTCCAAATGATCTCTTCTCTTGGAAACCTGAAACTCTATTTATGTTTTACTTGGCAAATCTATAATCTTGAGAGTTACAATGTTGAATTTTCCTTGGCTTTGAGACATAGATTCCATTTAATCTTACAAGGAACCTCAGACACATGTTCTCACTATATACTTGAGGTGTCTTGAGTGAGACATGTCCCCACAGTCTCAGACATTTGAATACTTGTTACCCAGTTGATATCAACTGGTAGTAGAGGTGTGGCCTTGTTGGAGGAACTATGTCACTGAAGGCTGGCTTTGAGTGTTATGCCCTTTCCAGTTTGCTTTTTCTCCTTTGTGTTTCTGGTTCAAGATGTGAACCCTTAGTTTCCGTTCTCAGCATCTCGTTCCTACCACCTACTGCCTCTGCTTTACCATCATGGGCTCTAATCTCTCTGGAACCCTAAGTATCAATATACTCTTCCTTCTCTTGGTTGCCTTTGTCATGGTGTTTTGTCACACCAATAGGAAAGTAACTAATACAGCAGTTAAAGGAGATATCATAGTACCTGTCCACATTTCTTCCACTTTTATCCATGACAAGTAATATAACTTATTTTTATGAATGATACCTCCATATGATTTGCAGAACACTTTATTAAGTGATCTATTTTTTTCTTGATATGAGGTGGGTGCAAACACGAGACCTTACCTATTTGAGATAGAGCCAGCTGAGCTATGTGAAGTGGTTTCCCTTTATGATTTTTAACTTGGATATATTCAGTAACTAATGATAAACATCCTTTTTTATGCTTGGATATCATTTTTAAATCATCTTTGGAAAAATGTCTGTTCAGATGTCTTGTCCATTTTAAAACTGGGTTTTGTATGCATGTGTTTTTGAGTTGCAAATCTTCATATATTCTGGATCCAATTATTTTATGAGTATTTTCTCTTATTCTTTGGTGTTCAAAGGGGTTTTGTTGTTGTCTAACTTTGGAAAAGTCCAACATATCTATTTTGTTGTTGCTGTTGTTGACATTCTAAGCCTATGCTTCTGGTGCCTTAGGGAACAACTGCCAAGTCTAAGATCACAAAGACTTCTTCCATATGTGTGTTGAATCAATTTTGTTGAATTTTTATTAGTTATGAGGTAGGTGCTGGGAGTGGTGGCTCACACCTATAATCACAGAATTCACAAGATAGACGCGATGTTCAAAATTTTAAGTTCTAGCTAGAAACAGCATCAAAGGAATGACAGACTTCTTCATTTATATTTTGTTCATTTTGAGACAAGTTATCACATTGTGTTCCAGAACGTTCTGAAACTATGTAAGCCAGGCTGGCCTCAATCTTCTACCAATCTTCCTGCCTCAGACTCCTGAGTGCTAAGGTTACAGATACAAGTCATCACACCTGGTATGACCCCATGCTCTCAAAGGAGGACCCCTTAGCACTCCTACTTTAAAAAAATTACACCACTATTTTTTTTTTTCACAGCAAACAATTTTTCCCCAATCTACACAGGAATGTGGAGCCAAATAGTCGGGTGGGTGGGGTCATTTGCAGCCTTCAGTCACTCTCACTGCTCCTGTATGGGTTGTAATGATGGCTTTAGTTTGATGTGCAGACTATTTGAATGTAGTGGTGTCATATTTTATATATTGTATTGCAATCTGATATGTATGTATTTACTATTTGTGTTGTTTTGAGACAGGGTCTTATTCTATATAGAGAGAGCCAGGCTCTCCTGAAATACATGTTCTAACCAAAGCTGGCCTCCTGTTTCAGGCTCCCACATGCTGTGATTGCAGGTGTGTGCCACTACACTCAGACAGTTATGATCACTGATAATAATCATGACTATCTTTTGTTTTTTTTCCTTCATGTCAGTATGTACGGGTATGTGATAGCTAAATTTAATTGTCAAGTTGACACAATCTAGCATCTCCTGGGAAGAGAGTCTCAATGAGGGATCCTGAACATTAAGTTGGCCCATGGATATGTCTGTAGGAGAGTTATTTTGATTGCCTTCATTGAGGTGAAAAGACCTGATCACTGTAGGTGGCACAATTACCAAGGTAGGGAATTCTGAATTGTGTAAGAATGAAAAAACTAATCACAGATGTGCTGAGACTAGCTCCCTGAAGCTTTTACAGCTGTGATTTACCCAGATATTATGAACTTTAACCTGGAACTATGAGTCAAAGTAAACCCTTTCCCCCTAAATAGCTCAGATCCTTGGCTATATACTTAGCTAGAGATCAGTTTGAACTACATGAAACTTTGATATAAACCAACAAAATGGCTGTACCAATTTGCAAGTGCAGCAGAGAAAGTACAAGAGGATTTTAATTGTTCCACATAGTTCTCAACACTTTTATGTGAATCATTCTGGAGGTTTGTGCTAACACTGTTATGGTTTTATCCCCCATTTCCCTGATGAGGCTGAATGCTTTTTATGTATATATTGGCCATTTTGAACTCTTTTGCAAAGTGTTGAGGCCTTTGCTCACTTTTCTGTTAGGTTAAGTCCCTTCCTCTTGATTTTAAAAATTCTCTATATATTCTATCAGTAAATCCTTTGTTAGATATTGTCTTAGTTTGATTTTATATTGCTGTGATAAAATAATGACTCAAAGCAATTTAGGAAGAAAAAGGTTCATTTGATCTTACACTTTCAGGTAAGAGTCCATCAGTGTGGGAAATCAGGGCAGGTACTCAAGGCAGGAACTGAAACAGAGATCATGGAGGACAGTTGCTTACTGGCCTACTCTCCACTATTTGCTCATCTTGTTTTCTTATACCAACCAGGACCACCTTCCAGGAGTGACACTGCCTACCATGAACTGGGACCTCCCAAATAAGTAACTAGGAAAATGGCCCACAGACAAGCCAGTATATCAATCTGATGGAGGAAGTTCCTCAATTGAGGTTCCCTTTTCCTAGGTAACTTTAGCTTGTGTCAAGGTGATAAAAAGCTAATCATCTCAAATATGAATGTCATGGAGTATTTCCCCTACCCTGTGGGTTGACTTTTTGTTCTCACAGTGTTATGAACTAGTGCAGTGTTATGAACTAGTTAACAGAAGTTCTTAATTTCAAGATAATTCAATTTATAAAAATATTTCTTCATGGTTTATGCTGTTTAAAATGGTTTGAATAATCTCATCTTATTTCAGCATTAAAAGAAAGTTATGAGGTAAGACCCACTTCCATTATGTAAATTGTGAATGTCTAGTCACCCTATATCATTAATTGACAAGGATTTTCTCCCCAATTGGTTTGAGTCAATGCTTTTACTGAAACTTATTCTATACTGAGGCCTTGTATCTGGACTTCTAATTTTGTTCTGATGTTTTCTTCCCTCAGTCATAGGCCAGTATAACATGGATATTTTTTCATATCACTTTGTATTATTTTTTGAAGTCAGAGCATGTAAGTTTTCCAGCTTTGTTCCTCCTTATCAAGATTATTTTGGCCTACTATGTCCTTTTCATTTCCACATAAGTATCAGCTTAATCTTCTCAACTTCTGAAAAAAAAATTCAGTTGAGATTTTGATAGAGATTGTTTTGAGTCTGTAGATAAGCTTAGAGAGTATTTTTTTCTTACTATTTTTTTCTTACTAATACTAAACATTCTGATTCATAAACAGGAGGAGGTTTTTAATAATTTAGTTCTTCCTTTTGCCTTTCAATGACATCTTATAGTTTTATTAAGAACATCTTGTGTCCTTTTTGCATGATTTAATCTTAAGTATTTCATTACTTGGATGGTATTATAATTGGGATTGTTTTCTTAATTTTATTTTTGAATTGTTCATTACTATTGTGTAGAAATACAATTTTTGTGTGTAACCTTCCAGATCTTATTAGTCCTAATAGTCTTAAGAAGAAGAGTCCTTAGACTCTTTGTATATAGAAGAGTATATCATCTGCAGACTGCATTAAAAAGAACTTTTCACAGTTCTTGGAATAACATTTAAAGAGGTCTAAGCCACAGGAGCATGAGTTTGCTATGATGCCAGTTTCTAAGGCCAAGGGAGACACTTATAGGATATTTTACTTCTTACTTATCTATTTTATTTGCAATGTTTTTCTCTGGTGATCCATGAGACATAAATGTAAGTGGTGAGTTGAGATGTCAGATTGAAATGAAGATAAAATTTTTGTACACTGTAAATACAGTCTTTGTATACCTCTCTTACCCAGCTGGAATATGAATTTGGTAGGACATTGTTGATACATGTCAGCTTAGATTGTGAAGCATTTCTCAGAAAAATTTCCCAATACAGGAAACAGGGCCAGCTACTGCTAGACTACAGGAACCTACACCTTGAAGCCTCTGGAGCTTTCAATTATCAATAACTGCCCAGATGAAGTACCTGTAAAGCTGTACAAATAGACTATAGGATCATATTTGTGGAGACTGCTGCACAGAAAATGCCTCATAATAAAAGCTGAGAGAGTATATACAGGAAACAATTCCTGCTAAGAGGTAAGAAGGTAAAGAACAGTATGGTAACAGGAGAGAACAGAAATTTGTAAACCAAGCACAAGAAACAAAATGAGTTTACATTCTGGCTCAACTACCTAAGTGTTATTATTATTAAGAGGTTAACACAGTAACAATATTTAAAATAATTTCTAGATAAACTCTTAGCTATTAATAGTATTCCTATTTATTAGATATCTCTCAGTTCAAAAAAGTAATCAGTTATGTGTTACATGTTTGTAGACTAAGGAAAAAGAATTGTTATATAAAACAAAATTTTTATATTAAATCAGAATTTCCCTTGTATATTTTGTAGATATAAGTACTGCAGAGCTATTACATATATAAAGGTCTAAATTTTAAGTGGTCATTGAATAATCTGATGCCAATCCATTGCATTGGTAGATGCCACTGACAGACTCAAATTCATGAACAGTTCTTAGAGTTTTCAACATCCTCTTTGTAGAACCACTTCCTCAGTGCTTTGTAATTCTGTTCAGTTTACGTCCTTCCATTTATACTAGACTGACACAGATTTTGGGTAGGGACAGTCCCAGATTAAATTTTATGACTCTGTCAAGAACGGCCAGTTCATTGATAGGCATGGAACCTAACACAGCCCAATAAAAGCTTATTCTGTACTTTAACAAAAGTTTGAGGAAGCACACTATCATTTTATTTGGGATTGGGACCTGTAGAAATGACATGGGTTTGAAGCTATTCAGTACTTTCTTGTTCATGAATAGGGAAAGCCTTCTGGGAACAGGAAAGGTAGACCCGAGGGATGTGTAGCCAAGAGTTGGAAAGCAAAGGAGTCTTAAGGTTCTCATTGAAACTGGATCTGACTGTGCATAAAAACATCTTCCTTTCCTCTCCTCCTCTCACTCTCCCTGTTTATTTATTTAGCTAGCTTATGTTTGGTTTTTGCCCCTTAGAATTGAGAACATTCTGATTGACACCTGATTTCTTCTTAGTTGCCATTTAGGACTCCTTATTACCTCATCCTGAAGTGAAGAGTTAATAATAGAGGAGAAATTACAAAGCAGAAAAATAGAAAAGTATACTGAAAAGGTGAAAATGTAGGAGGCAAAAATTAAAAAAAGATCTGAATTAGAGTGAGCGATGAAGACAGTGGTACTGGCCAGTTATTTTCAAGTGGCATTCATGCCCCTTAGTCATGTTTTTATAATGGTAATGGTCTGCATTTCAATAGGCTTTTATAGAACCAACATTATTACACATAAAAATTTTAAGACTTCAAGAAATCAAATGCAAAGTTCTTTAAATACTTCTCACCTTCCTTCTGAAGTTCTGGTGAGTTATTGTTTTCTTTCCTCATCATAAATAGTCCATCAACACGTATTATGAGCACACTTAAGCTGCACCCAATTAGATTGTTCACTGAGTAGAGAAAGATAAACTTTGTTGCTTTGCATTTGTAAATTAGCCCATGCACTTTCAATGTGTTTATTTGGATGAGGAGCCATTTGCCCACAAAATAGTAAAATGTGTGTGTACTATGATAATGAGAAAGGAAAATTCAGGTGCCCAAATTCAATGCCTTTGAACTGTACCCAAATAAGTATATGGTGGATGGAAAGATGATAGCATTTTTAATGCTTGTATCAGTGTATTTATTGATGGTTTTAAGAAATCGGGTATTTAGTGTTAATTTTTACTGGAATATCCTTGGTGAGCAGAAGGACTGGGGAGTGAATTGATGCTTCAGAGTTCGTATAGAGTGGATGAGTTCTTCTGTAGAGACTCTACCTGTGTGAGGCAGTCACAGTATCTGCACGCCAATGTTTATCTCTGGTGAGATAATTCACTGCCACTTTTTAAAACTTCTTTAGTTAGAAAACTCCCTGCCTATATTCCATTGACAGAGACTGCAAGTGCATGAGAACATTGTAAATGAGAGTATAAAAGAATGTAAATGAGTTGTCTTAAGTGTCACAACCAGCGACAAAACTGGAAATAAATCTCAGGGGTTCTTATTCCCAAATCTGATTCTCTTTCAGTTTTCAAACCCAATGAAAATTTAATAGATGGGAAAACATAATTTTTTCTTTCACTATATAGAGAGGATGGCTCATAAGATAGTCAGAAAGGAGTCAAAAAATAGAAAGAAATAGAATGAAAGCAGTTACCCTTTAAAGTTCACAATTGTCTAGGAAATAAGGAGGAAAGCTGATATTCTAAAAAAAGATCAATCAGAACTCATTACTGAATGGTTGCTGCTTATTGTCTCAAAGTTCCATTTTCATTCCCATTGTTTCACTTAGCTTCTGCTTGTTATATATCTCCGTGGAGATGTGCATAGCAACATAATCCCTCACTGTAGGGTGCTGTGTATCATAGGTGACTGCAGAAAGTGAGTAAAGGACTTAGAAGAGTGAGTGGGAAGTACTTTCCCACCACATGAATTAGTCTTCGGGCTGGGCAGGGCATAAAAACAGCAAATGTAGCCATTAACCATTACAGAGCATCTCAAAGTGCGTTTTCGCAGGCATAGACCAACTGTCACTTATGGAAGTCCAGGTCCAATATGTTAAGGATTCTCTTCCTCAGTATAAAACATGGAGCAAGCATTTAGGAGAGTTCTTCTTTATCCAGTGTTAGCCATTTTAGATTTCATGGCCTAGGAATGTCTATTTAATCAGCTCCTTAAATATATTGACATGGCCACTAAGATGACTTGAATTGTCTAATCTTTCTATTTTTGTTCCCACATCACTTTGCTTTTTAATTAATTTGTATATGTATAATATCTTAAAAATATATATTTCATGTCAAAGTCTTTTGTGTGTAAGTGTTGTTACAGTAATTAAATTATGTAGTTTTCAAAGCATAATAAACAATGAAGGGAAGTGTTAAGTTGCTTTCCTTTTTTAAGCTGCTGTTCACTGAACAAGTGTCTATACCTAGTCTTCCCCTGAGAGCTGAATATGCTCTAAATAGTCATTATCATAAGATAGGTATGGTATGAAAACACAGTAATAGTCACCCACAAAACATTCACCCCTTTAATGCCATTCATTTTCAGGAGTAATATGCTAATTTATTGGCTATCATGGGTATTGGAGGAAAGAATAAGAAAATGAAGAGAAGAAAAATACACAGAAAGACCAATAATTGTTATTTCATTGAGAGAAATTATAGGAGGTGAGCATAAAAGAGGGGAACTATAAGGGCAAAAATAGATGAGGGGAGATGAAGGTGTTTTGTCTAGAGATAGTCTACAAAGAGGGGTAAATACTTGTTATTCAGATAAGGTAAAACAGTTCTACTAATCAAGATGCTAAGCCACAGAGATCCTGCAAAGCAGACCAATGATTCATAGTCTGTTAACGGTCACTAAGGAGGAAGAGATCTTGAAGCCCTACACTTTCTTGAGGACCTTTAGACAGCTAAGCATTACTAGGCAAAAAAGGGATATTTTCTTCAATGTTGTGGCCACTATCAAGATGTCAGTGTCCTGTATCCTTTCAACCATGTTTCTGTAAATAACCCTTATTGGACTACCAAAACAAAGAATTCATAGCAGAGGAGGGACTAGTTGGATAGAGGAAGGAAACCACCTGAAATGTACAGAGACAGGAATGGGAAATGGAAGGTGAATAAGATCAACATACATTGCATACATGTATAAAAATGTCATAAACATATTATTATATATAACTAATATATAGTAATAAAAAACAAAAATGTGTTACAATATACAGGCTTACCAACAGTTTTTAAATTAATATTAGGCTGTTTGATAATAAGACAATGTTATTGGACAAGCTAATCATTATGCTTCCAAAATATTCCCTTGAAAATGACAAAATTGGTGTTGGGGATTTATCTCAGTGGTAGAGCGCTTGCCAAGCAAGTGCAAGGCCCTAGGTTCAGTTCTCAGCTCCAGGAAAAAAAGGAAATGACAAAATTACCTATTGTTGTCTCATATACTATATTTTGTATAGCTTTGTACACAATTAAAAATATATTAACTATTGATACTATATTAGTTTTGATTCTCTAAGATTTACTGAGTAACTCTTCACTTTAAATTATACAAAGTAAATGAAATTAGATCACTGATTAAATTAAAATAAAAAATTTGGCTGTTGTAGAATATTATTTTAAGATGTGTTACATTTGTTTATGCTATGGGACATTTGTTTAATGATGCAAAGATGTGCTGCATTCTTTTATGTTGTGTTTGTTTAACTCTGTAAAACTTTGTTACTTTGCCTTTCTAAAATATCTGATTGGTCTAATAAAGAGCTGATGGTCAATAGCTAGCAAGAAGAGAGAAATAGGTGGGGCTGGCATGCAGAGATGGTAAATAGGAGGAGAAATACGGGAAGAGAAGAAGAAAGAGCAAGAGAGCAAGGAGAGAAGGATCATAGGGGTCAGCCACCCAGCCACCCAGCCAGCCACAGAGTAAGAGTGAAAGTAAGATATACCGAAGTAAGAGAAAGGAAAAAACCCAAAGGCAAAAGGTAGATAGGATAATTTAAAGTTAAGAAAAGCTGGCTAGAAACAAGCCAAAGTCTTAAGAACAAGCCTCCACAAGTGATTTATTTGGGAGCTGGGTGGTATGCCCTCAAAAAGAGTAAAAACAACCAGTACATTTGGTCAGGTAATGGAATGATTTTATGTTATATTACAATCCATGGTACTTAGTCATTCTGACCTCAAGTTACCATTTATCTCAGGTTTCTATTGCTGTGACTATGACTATGACCAAATCAACTTGAAGAAGGAATGGTTTATTTCCCATACATTTCTACATCACTCCCCACCATTGAAGGAAGTCAAGCAAGAAACTCAAGGCAGGAAATGGGAGACAGGATCTGATTCACAGGGCATAAAGGAATGATGCTTACTGGACAGTTCCCCATAGCTCACTCAGCCTGAATTCTTATAGCAACTAAGATCACCAACACAGGACTGGTACCACCCACAGTGAACTGTGTCTTCCCACATCAATCATCAATTTAAGAAGTGCACCACAGGCTTGCCCACAAGGCAATCTAATGAGGGCATTTTGTCAGTTGAGGTTCTCTCTTCTCAGATGACTCTAGTGTGGGTCAAGCTGACATAAAATGGGTCAGCATACCATTCATTTTATATATATATATATATATATAGTATGTGTGTATATAGTATGTATTTCCTATATGAATAGGAGAAAAGTGAAGGAAGAATATCTTAGAAACCATATTATGTATAAGAAAGGATTTAAAAATTGCTTAGATATAGTTTAGATATAGTTTATGCATGTTCCCTAAACAGTTTGGGTTTTTAGAATCTTGATACTCAGTGTGAAGACATAAGAGATGGAATTTACCAAAAGTCTTTGGGTTATTGGAGTGTTGTCCTAGGAATGAATTAGCATAATTCTTGTGGGACCCTGAGTTCTTGCAAGTCAGCTGTTATGAAAATAATAATCTTGGCCCTTTCTCCTCTGTGGATTCTATGTCACACATACTCCCCCCATAATGAAATCTGAGATTAAGCCTTCACCCTCACCAGACTCCAAATACATGAAGCTGGCCAATCTTGGACTTTTATTTTAAAGATTTATTTTATTTATTACATATACAGTGTTCTGTCTGCCTGAAGGCCAGAAGAAGGCACCAAATCTCTTTATAGATGGTTGTGAGCCACCATGTGGTGCCGGGAATTGAACTCAGGACCTCTGGAAGAACAGTCAATGCTCTTAACCTCTGAGCCATCTCTCCAGCCACCAATCTTGGACTTTTAACTGAGAAAACTGTAACCTAAATAAAACTACTTAAAAATTCAGCCTTGGGTATTTCTTTTTTTTATTAAGAAATGTTTGATTCATTTTACATACCAACCACAGATCCTCCTCTTTTATAAGAAGGATTATAATTAAATTTATCAAATGTTTTTATTCTTTGACAGTTTCATATGTGTATGTATGAATTTTGGTTGTTTTCAACCTTGACATGCTGTGTGCGTGCATGCGTGTGCATGCGTGTGTGTGTTGTGCATGTGTGAATTTAATTAGGGTTGCTTGCATGAGCATGGGTAATATTAGTTGTTACATCACTGAAGCAAAGGATACCACATTCTCCAGCAGATACCAATTACCATCAACTGCTTTGGGGAGGAGTACGGTCTCATGAGCTCCTTCCCTGTCTGTGATGAAATGTTAGCTGACTGAATCTTGTGTGGTCCTTGTATGAGTAAATACAGCTGTTTCTTTATAATAAAGTAAGAGAAAATACAAACATGATGAGAGAACTATAATATTTTTTCATAGTACAGCAACTTTTAATAATTATTTTCTTTTGCCATGCATGTAGAGTGAATATTTGTGTATGGGGGGATTGTGGGGAGGTGCAGACCATAACTCATAATCAGGTGTTTTGATCAGTCAGTAATTTTTGAAACAAGGCCTCTCACTGAACCTGGACCTCATGGATTGGGCTAGAATGGCTGGCCAGTGACCTCTGGGAATCCTCCTGGCTTTTCCTTCCTAACACAGCTGTTATAATTATGTGCCATCCATAAAGCCCTTCTTTGATACTGAGGATCAAGACTCAAATATTTTATTCACTAAGCTAATTCCCCAGGCTGTCCAATAGTGCTTGACACTATATGATAGGTCAAAAGGAAAAAACTGGTTATAATTTCTAGTAAGAAAAAAATTGAATAATTTCATTTCAAGGAATAATATGAGTGGTAAAATTAAATCACAATTTTAAACAAAGAAGAAAAATAGTTCAATTAGAACTGCATGAAGATTTTATAATGAATTTTATTATTGAAATATTAATGTTACTTTTCTCAATACAAAGGAAATGATCCTGTCAACATTATAATGCTTGTATTTGGCTGAAAAAAAAAGTTATTTATCATTTTGGAGTACATGAACATCATTTCGTTCTTGCTTCTTTTTTCTTTTTTGGGTTTATAGCTGTTTACTCTTTACATATAGTTTTAATACGGATGGTGTTATTTTCTTTAACTTTAAGAAGCAGGCAGAGAAACTTTTGTTTTTACTCGTTTAAATAAAAGCTTTTATTTTATGTGTATTTCTCAGAAATGGGTATACTTCATATGTGTGCCTTGTGTCGACAGAGGCCAGAAGAAGATATCAGATTTGCTCCAAATGGAGTTTTAGGCAAGTATGAGCTGTCATGTTGGTTGGGAAATAAACTGAACTCTTCTGCAAGTGCAGGAAGTGATCTTAACCACTGAGCCATATTTCCATGCTCTGGTTTTGATGATTTATCAAATGATATTAACTGATAATAATTGAATCTCATTATGATATTTAATTTTCAAAACATACTTTAAAGACTGGCAATATTGCACAGTGGATAAAGTTGTCTGCTGCAAACCTGACAACATGATTTTCCTCCTCAGGATCCATATGGTGGAAGGAGAGAACTGATTCCCTCAAGTTGTCTTCTGATCTCCACACATGCACTGTAACATTTATGTGCATGGACAAACATACACATACCCCCACATTAATGCATAAATAAATACAACAAAATGGACTAAAGGCTAAGCATTATCATCTTCATTTTGCTGAAGAGGAATAGAAAAGTGATATGTCTGTCCAACAGACATTCAAAAACAAGCAAATGAACCAGATTGGATATGTACCCACACATACTTGTCTATTATTAGTTTATAATAATTCCTTAATACTTTTGCCTATTGAGAATTTGTCCCATCTGTAGGTGCTCATATGCCTTCAAAGTTATTCAATACCTTTGCTTATAAAGAGAGGATTCTTCTGTTTTGTAAGTTGTATTTTGTTTTTACATGTATTTTTCTCTGACTTGAAGTAACATTTGCATTTGTGCTTTCATGCACATTTAAATCTGAGCTTCATGAAGCATGTTAGGTCAACATTTGAATTCATAGCATTATGTACATTAATCAATTAAAAGTCTCATTTTCATCATTAGTAAAACTGAAAAAAACATATTCTACCTACTTAATGATGGAAAAATTATTCTGTTGTGCATTAAAGTACTGTGTAAACCATAATACAATGCAATAATACCATTGATATTTGATTATCAAAGCAATTTAATAATGGTAGATTTTTATGTTGTTAAATAAAGGTATTAACAAGTATATAAAAATAAATGTAAATTTTATCTAATCTACATTAACATAGCAGTGGTGTTAGGTCTTAGGTCTGACTGCTACAAAAATGTAATAAACCAAATAACTTACAACTTAAAAAAATTCATAGCCAGTCATGTTGGCCCATACATAGAATCTCAAAACTTGGAAGGCAGAGGTAAAAGGACCAGGAGTTCAAAGTTATCCTTGGCTACTTAGTGGGTTTAAGGACAATCTAGGATGCATGGGGTCATGTTTTAAAATCAATAAATACACAAAAATAAATTTAGCTTCATGGTTTTGTGGACTGAGAACCTAAGCCTAAAGCTTGGGCATTTAGTCTCTAGTTCATTTTCTGGATTATAGAAATTGTGTTACTTTCTTGTTTCATGGTAGAAAGAGATTATCTGGTGCATCATTTATTTGAAAGCTATTACCATTCATGAGCTGATTACAAAAATGGTTCAACAATTACTCTCAGATATGAGTATATTCTATGGTTATGTCATGATTTATATAATATAAAAATGGTGTGACGGTTAGGTTTTGCTAACTTGACCAAAGTAGGGTCATCTGGGAATAGGGAACCTCAATGGGGAAAATTCCTGTAACAAACATACGGCATATTTTTGTGTTTAATGATTGTCATGGGAGGTCCCAGCTCACTGTGAGCAATGCCACCACTGGCCAGGTGGTCTTGAGAGGTATAAGAACAATAGATAGATGTGAGCATGGAGAACGGGCCAGTGAGTAGCAGTCCTCCAAGGGCTCTGCTTTAGGTACTGCCCTGATCTCCATCAATCTCAATAACAGACCACACTTACACGTGAGGAACGTGTAAGTCAAGTAAACCCTTTCCTCCTCACATTGCTTTTATTCATGCTCTTTATCACTGTGGTATAAAGAAACTAGAACAAGTCATATTCTATATTAAGAAATGCGAAAATTAATTAATGCATATGTAGTTAGGATTAGGAAACCCCCAAAGTCTGATAATATTACCATATCTTTCATTTTCTGTAGCCAGATTTTCCAACTTGACAACTGTCAAGTTGTTTTCATGTAGAAACTATACAAAGTAAGCAAACAAATTCAAACTGACTGCAGCCTGTTTATTAGTGCAGTTTGTTCTAGTGGCAATAACATTAGGCCTTTCATTTATATTTAAGTGAATAGAAGACTTCTTATTTTATCATGATTTGTTATTCTTGAGTTTCTGCTCATGAAAAACTACTCAGAGATGTGGGTTTCATACTTCATTACTACTATTTGATATTTATTATTGTTTAATGATAGACACAGGTTTCTCAGAAACAGCTTATTTATTTCTCATTTCTGTTTTGAAACAAACTGAAAATGTGGAGAGCCATGCTTCTGATGATATTCCAGGAAATTGCTTAATTTAGTGAGATTCTGATTTTGTTAAAGATTTGTGGTTTTAAGAGACAGAGTTCCTGACTGTCTTTAAAACAAGAGCCAGCTATCCTTTGTCACCAAAATGTATCTATCTAGCAAAGACATCCATAGACTGACAGTCAATGGATCTGTCAGACAAATGGAAGATGAAAGCAAGGTGGCTTAGTCATTAGGGTATCTGATAGGGAAAACTTCAAGCTAAATGTAGTCAGAAAAGATTAATAGAGGTACTACATATTAATAAAGGAAATGATTTATCAAGAAACCATAAGAGTTATAAATATGTATGTACTACATCTTCATAGAACAAGCATGAATATACATAAATATCATATATATGTATGTATGTATGTATGTATGTATGTATGTATATACTGATGCTAATAGTGGGTGACTTTACTACCAAACTCTGATCTTTAGATAGGTCATTTACACTAAAAACTCAAAGAAACTTCTGAGTTAAACTGTACCATAAACCAAATGAACTTAACAGATATCAGTACTTCATCCAACATGCAGGGAATACACATTCACCTAAACAGTCTGTAGAACCTACTCTATATTCTAGGATACAAGGCAAGTTTCAACATATACAATATACTATTTATTGTATATTATGTCATAGTGGAATAAAACTAGAAATCATTAGCAAAAGAAAATACAGAATCAACACAAGTACTTTTTAGAATGAATAACACACTATTGAATGACAAGACTATTTCAAAAATCAGTGACGAAAAACAAATTAATTTCCTAGAGTCAAGTGAAAATGATAACTTTTCAGAACCTTTGAGATAATGCAATTATAAGGGGAAAGTTTATACTAGTGATTCTTTTTTTTTTTTTTTTTGGTTTCTCGAGACAAGGTTTCTCTGTGTAGCTTTGTGCCTTTCATGGATCTCGCTCTGTAGTTAAAGGCTAGGCTTACAACCAAAAATATACTAGTGATTCTTAATGTGGAGATTTAACAAGGTAACTCCACATAGTTAAAAGGAGGTTTATTTGGGGTAACTTACAGTCAGTAAAGGGGTTGGTTACAGGATACGGGAAAGGTGAGGTGCAGTCCAGCGTGGTTCTCTGGAGAACTCTGACTTGGTCTGCCATTCAGCATCCAGGATCACAAGGAACCAAGAGGGCCAGCACATCTGGATCTCCGGTGTTAAGGGCTCCTGGCCTGGCCATGCCCCAGGGTCAGGTCCTAGGTAGGCATGGCAGTTACTGGCTGCCTCACTGGGATGGTGCTTCAAAGTCAAAGCTAGAACAGCTACCCACTACAGATTTTTTACATTAAAACTTGGATCTCAAATGATCAACCTAATAAAGAGCAAGCCAAACAGAAAGTCAAATTCAATAAGAAATAAGAAAAAACAGGGCAAAATTTAATAAAATGAAGACTGAAACAACAACATGGACTCAATCAAGGAAAAACTTTGTTCTTTGAAAACATAAACAAGATTGAAAAGTATTGGACAAACAGAACAAAAGATGAAAAAAGACAAAGAAGATATAAATTAATGAAATGAGAGATGAATAAAAGGGATGTTACAATAGATTCAAATGAAATCTAGGGGTTCATTAAGGAATACTTTGAAAACTTACATTCCAACAAAAAAGAAAATCCATAAATAATATATTCTTAGACACACATAATCTACCAAAATTAAATTAAATTATAAACATCTTAAACAAATCCAAAGCAAACAATAAGGTTGAAACAGCAGTGAAAAGGTCCACAAAAACAAAAAATCCAGTACCAGATGGATGGAAATTCTATTAAAACATCAAGGAAAAGGCAACTCCAATACTCAAACTGTTTCAAAAATAGAAAATAAAGAAATCAATTTACTCTAATAACAAATTAAATGCCACAATTCCCTTGAAATTATTTGCATGTTGAATTTAAGAACACATTAAGAAGATCATATTCCATGATTAAGTTGATTTAATCTCAAGTATGTAAGGTAGATTCAATCAATAAATGTAATAAATTATATGAATGTACTTGAGAACAGAAATCACATAATCACCTCAACAGATGTAGAATACAACTTTTAAAACACTCGACATCACTTCAAGATAGTCTCTGAAAAAACAAATAGTATTATACTTTAACATAATAAAAGCTGTATATGACAAACCTAGAGCCAACATTATACTAAGTGTAGGGAAATAGAAAACATTTCCTTGAAAATCATTTAGACAAAAGTTTCCATTCTTACTGCTTTCATTTAATGTAATGTTCAAAGTAAAAAAAAAAAGGGGGTGGGATACAAATAGCAAAATAAAAAATCAAATTACCTTTATTTTCAGACACATTCTGAAAGACCCTAAATACTTAACCAGGAATCAATTAAATCTGATAAAAACTTTTAGCAAAGTATCAGAATACAAAATCAACATATAAAAATCAGTAGTGTTTTTTTTTGTTTTTTTTTGTTTTTTTTTTTTGGTTTTTCGAGACAGGGTTTCTCTGTGTAACTTTACGCCTTTCCTGGAACTCACTTGGTAGCCCAGGCTGGCCTCGAACTCACAGAGATCCACCTGCCTCTGCTTCCCGAGTGCTGGGATTAAAGACGTGCGCCACCACCGCCAGGCAAGTGTTTTTACATATCAGTAACAAAGTTAAAATTTTCATTCATAATAGCTTCAAAAAGTAATAAAGTACCTAAAAATAAACCTAACCACTTAATTGATAGGTATACCTATAGAGTGAAAACTTGAAGAGACTGAAAAAGGAAATTGAATAAAACCTTAGATGACGGAAAGACTTTCCATGCTCATGAATTACCCGGATATTGCAAAAATGGCTAAATTGCCAAATGTAATAGAAAGATGCAAAGAAATCAAAATTCCAATGATATTCTTCAGAGAACCAGAAAAATATTATTTGAATTCATATGGAAACCAAAAAGATGAATAGCCAAAGCAATCCTAAGCAATAAGAGTAGGGTTGGGAGTATCAAATATGTAGTCTCAAACTATACTACAGTGCCAACAAACAACAGAAACTTCCCAAATCAAAAGATGTCTGTCTGGATTGGCAAGAAAACAGACAGGTGTATCAATGGCATAGAACAGAATATCCATAAATAAACGTACGACAGCCAACTAACATTTGAAAAAACTGTAAAAGCGGTACATTCGTTAAAAGCATCTTTAATAAATGGTGTTTGGAATCTGCATATCCATATGCAGAAGAAGGAAGCCTGATACATATTTCTCAAGCTTTGAAACTACAGTTCACAAATTTCAAGATAGATGATAGGCTTTGTTCTAGTTTTCTTTCTGGTAGTTGTGATAAAATATCCTTACAAAAGCAACTTATGATAGAAAGAGTTTATTTCATCTTGTAATTTCAGGATAAAGTCTATCATTGTAGAGAAGTTGAAGCAGCAAGAACTTGAGCAGCTACTCATATCCACAGCCAAGGATGGAGAGAAAGGATGCATGCATGTTTGCGCTCTGCTTGCTCTGAACTTTTAGGACTCAGAGAGAGTCTTCCCACATCAATTAACATAATCAAAGACAATCACCCACAGACACGCCCACAAGCTAACCCTGATCTAGATAATCCCTCACTGACACCCCCTTCTCAGGCAATCCTACGTTGCCTTAATTTGGTAGTTCAAACTAGCCATCATAGGCCTTAATGTAAGACTGAAATCTCTGGCAACCGTTAAAGGAAAACATATGTAATAAACTCTGCTATAGTTTGAAAGAGAAATGGCTAGCACAGGCTCATGTATTTGAATACTGATGCCCCAGTTGGTGTTTGGGAAGTTATGGAACTTCTAGGGGGTGCCACCTTGCTGGAAGAAGCATGTCATTGGGAATAGACTTTGAGAATTTTTGACTTCACCTCACTTCCATTCACTGTCGATGCCTTGTGATTTACATTTGAAGATGAGACCATCTCTCAGCTTCTTGCTGCTTGGCTCCCTTCGCTGAAACTGTAAGCCAAAATAAACTCTTCTATAAGTTGTCTTGTTCATGCTATTTTATGACAGCAACAAAAAGTAACTAATATACACTCCAAGTTGTAGCTATAGGAAAAGACTTATTGAAAAGGACTTCTATATTACAGGATATAATTCTAAGACATGGCAATAGGAGCCCATGAAATTATAAAGCTTCTTCATAGCTAAGGAAACAGTTATGGAAGGAAGAATCAGTCTACAGAATAGAGGGAAAACTGTCAATTATATATCTACCATGAGATTAATAGCTACAATCAATAAGGAACTAAAAAAATCCCAAACTCCAAACAAGCCTATCAATAAATGAGCTAATGAATTGAATAGATAGCTCTCAAAAGAAGAAACACTAAGTTTCAATAAATACTTGAAAAAAATTCAACGTACTTAGCCACAAGGAAAGTGTATATTAAAGATGCTTGGAGATTCTGTATCACCCCAGTCAAAATGGATATCATTGGGAAACAATAACAACAAATGTTCACAAGGATTCAGGGAAAATGGAATCATTATATATCAATGGTAGGGATGGAGCTGCCTAATCATTTTATACATACATACATATATATATAAAATCTCAGTATGCAGGTTCCCCTAAAGTACTAAAAATAGAGCTACCTAGCTATAACATACCTGGATATATATCACAAATACTCTAAGTCAGCTGAGATACTTGCAGATCATGTATATTACTGAGCCATTCACAATATCTAAGAAATGGAAATGGAATGAGCCTAGATATTCATCAACAGATGAATGAAGAAAGATAGTATATTAGTATACATAATGCAATTATTTTCAGTTGTAAAGAAAATTGAAATCATGACATTTGTGGGAAAATGTATGGAAATAGATCAGAGTGTTAAACACACTAAGTCAGACTCAGGAATCCAAATATCATATGTAGAATTTTAGACTTAAATTTATATATGTATATAGATATACACATGTGTTTGTGGGTATGTGCATATGTACTATGAAAGTAGGAAATGGAAAATAAGAGAGGAAGAATCAAACTTAAGGAAGTAACCAGGAGAAACAGAGTAAGAGAATTCATGTGATATCAAAGCAGAATTGGAGTGGTATTTTGAAAGAAGAGGGGAGACCATCAAGAGGAGGTTAGGGAAGATTGGGGAGGGCATGGGAGAGAGTATGAATGAGAACAAACTTTAGTGATGTATCTATCTGAAAATGATTGATGTAATGAAACCCTTCCCTTTGTATGCTAACTTTAAAAACTAAAAATAAGTAAATATATCATTATAACATTTGGTGTTTACAAATTGGAAATTGAAAACATATTTAATATGTGTATATTTCATCTTTTGCAACAACACATTTCTTGTTAGATGATATTTTATTGAAATATTTTCTATTGGGCCCGCAAGATGGCTCAACATGTAAAAAGTTGGCAAAATGAATTCAATCACCAGAATTCCTGGGATAGGCAGAGAAATGACTCCCAAAAGTTGTCCTCTGACCTCCACGTGTGTACTGTGGTACCTGTGTGTCCCCCACTAAGAAAAATAAAAATTTTAAATTAAGGAAAAAAATAAATATTTTCCTTTTATGTTTCTTAATCAGCTGGAAATTACATTGCCACACTGTTGGTGTCATCTACAATGTTCTAGGGGGTAGCAGCCACCCACACAGTAGTTTACAAGTACATAAGATCTCTTTAATAGTTCCTGAAGTTCTTTGACTAAAGATCAGTGCTGGAGTGGTTGGGTAATGCTAGCTAGCTTATGAAAAGTGATATTTATACTTTTTAATGCCTTTTCTTTTTCTATGTCTTGGAGGTTCCTGTGGGGTTTGATGGTCAGGATAGACATAAAAATTATAACTTCAATCTGCGCCTCTCCCTTCTGAGTGATTCACTTTCTCTGTAATCCTCAGATTTGTCCAATCATCTATTGCCTTGGAAATGTTATCATACACCTTTTTTGTAGACTTCAGGGAACCAATGTTGGCAGCTAAGGAAGATGCAGTTTTGACTTTGCTTCCAGCTTGCCTGAAGCTCATCTTAAATTCACTGGTGTTGAACTTGAGTGGCATGGTGGAAGCATCTTGTGTCAGATCAACCTAGATTCAGGATTACCAAAGAAATTTGTGCTTTAGCCTCCACAGTTACTTAAGTATATAAATCATATAACAACTGCATTTGGAATTCTTGATGGTGATTTCATTAGAAATGTGTGTCTTTCATTTTTCTAGTATGTCCTGGTATTCCAAGGTTAGATTGCTGCATTAATTGTATGTATTTAATAACCTGAATAGTGTTTAGGATGAGCTAAATATGCCCATTTAGCAAACATCAGTATATTATTCCATATGACCTTTGACTTCCCTAGCCATCTGGTTTAGACAAGGTTTATAGTACCAGGTTTATATTTCCTCTCATGTAGTAGGCCTAAGATCTAATCAGGAAGTGGTTGGTTACCTACAGAACAGTCACGCCACTATTGTACCAATGATCATAACTTGTATAGCAAGTTAGTATTGTAGCACTGAGGGTTTACTGCTGAGTTATATTGCTTATGGTGTTTCTCTCCCAACAGCTTACATAGCATTTTCAAGCATTAAATATTATCTTCAACCGAGCTGAGCAATTTAATTGTACTGTGGCCTGTATGCCAAGTATGTTTTCAGCAGCCTGCAACAATAACAAAAAGTTTAAATTGTTTTGGGAGTTTTAGGGGACTCAAGTGTCAACAACTCATGAGGATGTATCTCATACCTGGCCCTGGGAATTTGGTTCAATAACTTATGATTTCTGGGAGTGACATTATCTACCCACACAGAGTACTACCATTTAAATACCTTTGTTTTCCTTATAGTTAGCTTATAAATCAATATGTTCTTACGTAGCTTAAGTTTTACTATTCTCTCTTCAGCTCTCACCCATGTTTTACTATTTCATTGGTACTTATAAAAGTAATTGATCTTTGTGAACATGTAGAGTTTGAGTAATAAGGTAGTAATTATTCTGATAATCTTTTTGTAAACAAAGGTATTTGAAATTCTTATTACTTCCCATATATTACAGTCCAAAGGTAGCGACATGGCTCTTCAGAGTTCTCTCATCTTTGGGGTGTTGTTATCTGGCACATAGACACATTTCAGTATATATACAAGAGTATACCTGGGATCAAAATTAAGCCTGAGCAGTGATAACCAATGAAGTAAAAAGAGATGTCTGAATCTCATGGTTACCATGGTGTTGAAGAGCTAACTGAGTGATGTAATAAAGAAAACTATGGACTCCAGTGACAGACTACCTAAGGTTTTATCCTAATTAAGCCATTTACTGCCTGTAAAAGCATGGCAAATAATTTAATTTTTTTATTGGTATGCTTTTCTGTTTGTTTGGAAACAAATTCTCTCTAAATAACCTAGGATAGCCTCTAAGTCATAAGCCTCCTTTCTCAGTCTCCCAAGTGCTAGGATTATAAGCATGTCCCATCATATCCACTAAGTCATTTAATTTCCATAAGCCTGTTTCATTAGATATAAAGTAGGGTGATTAGTAGTATCTGCCACACAAAATTATAATGGAAAGTTAAAAGAGATATTATCTATAGTCAATAGTCATGGAAGAAAATTTCTCAAATCCCAGTACAGGAGGGATTTAGAAGTCCAATCAGACTAGACAGGAAAATAGTGTTCCCGTGACATATTATGGTTAAAACAAAATATATACAATATGGAAAGAATACTGAAAGCCACAAAGAGAATCATCAAGTGACATATAAAGATCAACATATCCATAAGATCTCAAGAAACTACAAAAATTGTAGTAGATATGCAAATAAGATTTAAGAAATTACCACATATTAAAAAATATCAAAATGACAGCAACAACTTTGAATGTTAGTGGCCCAAATTTTCCAACTAAAAAATGCAATAGAGAATTTAACTAAAAATCAGGTCCCATCTATTTGCTGCCTATGAGAAATGAACTCCAATGGCCAACGCAAACACAGCTTTAGTGGTAGAAGATGAGGAAGGCATTTTGAATAGACAGAAGTAGAAAACAAGCAGGTAAAGTCATACTGATATCTGGCAAAGCAAACATCAAACGAAAATTGGAAGGTATAAAGGGGTTCACTTCAAACAGATTAAGGGGCAATAATGACATGATGATACAATTCCAAATATATACCAAATTTGATAAGACAAACACTTCTGCATGTAAAGACACATATTGATCACAAACCAGTATTAATAAGTAATCTCACTACTGTTGGTGAAATTATTAAAGTAACTCCACGTAGTTAAAAGGGAGGTTTGTTTTGTGGGGTAACTCACAAATGAACGGATAGGTAACAGGGTCTGGGAAAGGTATAGCGCAGTCCAGTGGTGTTCTCTGGAGAACTCTGCTTGGCCTACTTCCAGCATCCAGGGTCCAGGAACCAAGAGAGCCGGCACATCCAGATCTTGGGTCTTCAAGGTCCTCTCTCGGCCCTGCCTTGTAGGCCTGACAGTTACCAAAGTCTCAATGGGGGTTGCAACTTCCAGATCAAAGCTGGAATGGCTACCCACTACACACTACCCCCATGACCTCAATAAACAGGCTGTCCAGAAAAGAAAATCAATAATCATGGGAGTTAAATCACAATTACAGATCAAATAGACTTCACAGACATCAAGAGTATATTCCATTCAAATATTGCAGAATGTGTGTTCTTTTGGGCAGACTATGGAACTGTTTCTAAAAAAGATCATATTTTAGAATAAAAATGAAAATGAGAAACTTTAAAGGAATGGGTGAGGCCAGTAGTGAAAGGAGTGGGTGGAGAAACCAATCAAAACTAAGTTTGTATGAAAATAAAATGAGGAAATCTTGGACTTTGAATGTTAATTAAAGAAAAACAAATTAATTACCTGAAATTTGTAGTTGAAATCAACAACCAAAAATATTTTAAGAAATATATAAATCCAAAGATATTGAAGATCACACTACTGATTAATAGATGGGCCTTTGAATAAATTAGAAGAGGAATTTCAGCTGGGCGGTCATGGCACATGCCTTTAATCCCAGTACTCAGGAGACAGAGCCTCAGATCTCTGTGAGTTCGAGGCCAGCCTGATCTACAGAACGAGATCCAGGAGAGGCACCAAAATTACACAGAGAAATCCTGTGTCGAAAAACCAAAACCAAAACGAAACAGAAAAACAAAAAAAAAGAGAAGAGGAATATCTTGATTTTTCAAAGGAAAATATTTCAATAAATTGAAAATCTAAAATAAATGGATAAATTTCTAGACACATATTACCTACCAAATTTAAACCAACAGGACCCAAAGAACTTAAATAAATCTATAAGCAGTAAGACTGAAGCAGTAATAAAAATTCTCCCAACTAAAAAAAGCCCAGACACAGATGGATTCACTGCTGAATTTTCCCAGACCTGTAAAAAATAACTCACAGCAATGTTCCTGAAACTACTTCATAAAGTAGAGAGGAAAACAATGCTAACAGATATACTTTACAAAGTCAATGTTTTCCTGATACCCAAAGCAGACAAGGGCAAAATTCAAATGAAAATTGTAAGCCAATTGCCTTGATAAACAGATGCAAAGCTTCTCAATGAAATACTTTTAATTCAAACTATACACACACACACACACACACACACACACACACACACACACACACACAAAACTCACTTTGTAGCACGAATCTTAAAGGGTCTTATTAATAAAAACAAACCCAGGGCCTGGTATTGGGTTAAAACTGGAAGATCAGAAAAGCAGAACAAGCCACAGCTAACCTCACCTGGGCAATTCCTCAGCTGATCCTGTTTCCTCATACTGGAAGCCTCTCAATCCTCATCCAGAATGAATCTCAGCTGAACTGCTGCTCAAAAGCCTAAAAGCTTAACCAGCCTCTAGTTCCTGGTCCTCATGCCTTATATACCTTTCTGCCATCACTTCCTGGCATTAAAGGCATGAGTCACCATTCCTGGCTGTTTCCAGTATGGCCTTGAACTCACAGAGATCTCTGCCTCCCAAGTGATAGGATTAAAGGAGTGTGTGCTACCATTTTCTGGTCTCTGTATCTAGTGGCTGTTCTGTCCTCTGACCCCAGATAAGTTTATTAGGATGCACAATATTTTGGGGAACACAATACCACCACAACACTTCTAAAGGAAAAGATCATTTCCATTAGGATTAGTTGTACACATGTGCAATCTGTGCACTTGTGTAGCTAAAGCAGGAGGCTCCCTGCTGAATCCATGCCACCCTGAGATGAATCTGGGCTACATATAAGGTGAGACCTTTGTTCAAAAGTCAAAACAAACAAAAATAAATCAGATAACTAATGCTAAACAAACAGCAAAAGTAAACTAGAAAAAAAAAACATTCACTATGATCAGGGTTACTTCACTTGACGGGTAGAAAGATTATATGACTTATACAACCCAATAAATACAATGTGTCACAAATGTACACAGAGGGAGAGAAATCACCTGTGATCAGTTGATATGATGCAGAAAGGACTTTGTTCAAAGTTAAATAGCCCTTCATGATAAAGGCCCTGATAAAATTAGTAGTAGAAGGAATGTACCTCTACATTATAAAGGATACATATGACAAATCTATAGGCAACATTATGCTAAATGAGGAAAATCTTAAAGCATTTCTACTCAAATCAGGAATGAGATGAAAGCGTCAACTCTCTTAACTCTTATTCAATATAATGTATGAAATCTTAGTTTGGATCACTAAGAATGGAGAGAAAAAAGAAGATAAATAGGAAGGGAAGAAGTCAAATTATCTCCAATTACAGATGAAATGATCTTATAAATAAGAGACTCTTAATTCTCCACCAGAGTACTCTTAGAACTAATAAAATGTTTCCAGAAAAGTATCAGCACACAAAAATAATACAAAATGCAGTAGCTTTCCTATATATCAGTAATGAGCATGCAGAGAAAGATTAAGAAAACAATACCACTCGTAACCACTTCAAATTATACCTGGGGACAAACCTGCTTAGGAGGTGAAAGGCCTCTACTATTACAGTTTTTTCAAACAATAAGGATTTTCATTTGTTTTTTCTTTAGGTCATATCTATTAGACAAAGTAATGAGGTTTACTGTGACATTTCCATACAAGCATGCAACATGTATTGATTATATCGACCCCTGGCACTATCCATTTCCACCTACCTTTGTCATCTTTCTCTTCTTTAAGAATTTTTCTTCTATTTTCATAACATTTTTCTATTTTCCTACCTCCAGGTGTGAGCTAACCACCCTCCGATCCAACCAAACAACAATAAGAACAAACTGAAGAATGAAGTAGAAGATGCAAAGAGCTCCCAGGATAATGGGTTGGTGGAATGAATATAGTAAAAGTGAGTATACTACCAAAAGCAATCTACGAATTCAATCCAATCCCCTCCAAACCCTTAAGGCCATTCTTTTTTTTTAAATTACACTCATGATATTCATTAATTACACTCATGATATTAATCACATTTGTGGTGTTCATAGATTACATTTGCAGTATTCATTCAAATATATATATATATATATATATATATATTTAATTTTAAATGCCGAATGTCATGAATGTCATTTATTAAAGGGGGAGGAGGTCTTAAATACAGGCTTACAGCACAATGGGAGGACCCTGGAGGGCAGAAGTTCGCTACTGATGTTTTACAATCTTGCTTTTAATCTGTTAACACCCATTATTCAGGATACACAGACAAGGAACTACTCTTAAGCATTCAGGAGGGTGGGACCTGGCAGGGAATTAGCATAGGGAGGATATCAAGGTCAAGGTGTGCAAGCAAGGCAGCAGTTACCCAAAACAGGGGCCAGGGCCCTACAGGTCCCCCTTTTATTAAAAAATGAGCTTCTGACTTGGGTTACATGGGACGTCAGCAGGTCACCTTACCCGTCATGGAGACGCCTGCCCAGGCCACACAGGTGCTCTGTCTTAGGTTGGTGAGTGCCCCCCAGGCATTACCTGTCTCTGAATACTCATTTTCATACAGACTCAATCGTGTGTGAGCTGCATAATTAATTGCTGCCAAAGATCTCAAAGTGGCACTGGGCTTGCAATCTGTGTGTTTGATACAGAAAAGACCAACAGAGGTCCTATCTCACCTATAGCCTGTAGGCTAAAGGCAACTGAGCCATTCCCTTCCTTAACACACCATACTGTACGTTGGTGTCCTTGTAAGATAGTATCCCAAAAGCAACTGGAACTTGAATTTATAAATTTATAATTTTCAAAGCCAATCGAGATGTACATAACTACTGAATTAAATTTATCATGCCCAATAGAATGAAAGATTAACTAACTGTGGTAGCTACTTTTGTTGCCAGGGTCTCCATTGTGCTAGCTGTAGTAAGCAGTTATGAAATGGTAATCCCAGAAAGAGTAGCAGTGGTGGGTGCCATTGCTATAATAGCAATAGCAACAGTAGCAGCAGCAATGACAAATTCTCTTCTGGATTGTGTGGACATCCACTGGCATGGATACAACTCCAGTAGCACTACCACTGAGGCCCATTTTTCTTGATCTCAGCACGACTTTAGCTGGCAGCTCTTCTGGAGAATCCAATCTCATGGTTACAGTTCCTAGGCTTACATTAATGCTTGCCAAAGCTGGTGATATTGGGCTCTTAATCTCCATTGGCATCAGAAGGGTAGATTTTTTTCATGAAGACCCATTAGGTCTC
This sequence comes from Peromyscus nudipes, assembly GCA_902168325.1. Classification (NCBI taxonomy): domain Eukaryota; kingdom Metazoa; phylum Chordata; class Mammalia; order Rodentia; family Cricetidae; genus Peromyscus; species Peromyscus nudipes. The sequence continues at coordinate 65,841 of CABHPH010090091.1, forward strand.
TGTCATGTTGAGCTTTAGAAGCAGCCACAGGGCATGTTCAGTGTTCAGGAATCCAAAGAGGAACCTCATTGTCCTGAGGAAAGACATAAACAGAACCCTGGGGCCATACCAACACTAGATCGGGTCTCCTCCACATGCTAGTAGAAAGATCCTTCTATCGCTCCAGAGGGTGATTTGCAATAGGAGCTCTCCAGTGCTTATCTGCATTGGATATTCCAGCAGAATCCACTGCTGGAATCCACCGATAAAAAATTTAAAATATATAAAACAAGGGAAAGAATATAATGTGGAGAGGAATGATGAGTCCCTAGTTCTCTCTTTTTTTGCTTTAGTAAAATGTTTGTTTGTTTGTTTGTTTAATATTTCAAATTTTTATTTTCTTTTTATTTGTTATTGTTTAAAATTAATTAATTTATTTATTTTTCTATTATCAGCTTGATAGAGTATGTATTCTTATCTTAATAGTAAGATGTTTCGTTGAGGCTTGCTCAGTGATTGAGTAAAACCGAAATTTATTATAAGCCACAGTTGTCCTAGGGACCTCCATGCTATATATATAGCCTCCATGGTTCTGTGAGTTGTAGTCTGATTGTTCTTTATTTTATATCTAGAATCCACTTATGAGTGAGTACATACCATGATTGTCTTTCTGGGTTTGGGTTACCTCACTCAGGATGATATTTTCTAGTTCCATCCATTTGCTTAAGGCCATTCTTTACAGAAACAGAGAAGGAAAATCATCCAGTTCTTAAATTCTACCAAATCATGAAATATTTAGGCTAGCCAATGTAATTCCAACGGGGGGAACACTACTCAATGGATCATCATTTCTGATTTCAAGTTATGTTGCTGAGCCATATGAATAAAACTTGACACTGGAATAAAAACAGAGATGTATATTAATAGAATAATAGAGGACTCAGAAAATAAACCCACACAGCTACAGTACCAGGCTTCTCTTGAGAACAACTCAAATTTATATTGTGGAGAGATGGCTCAGCAGTTAAGAATATCTACTGCTATTACAAAGGAATAGAATTTGTACCCATGAACCATATGGTGGCTCCTATCTTTAACTTTAGTTTCAGTGGATCGGATGCCCTCTTCTGGCCTCTCTAGGCACCCAGGATCCACATAGTACACATACATACATACATGCAAGCCAAACATTCTCAAACATAAAAATAAATCATTGTAAAAAGCTCATTGTCTTTTTAAAAGGAGTTTCCCTGTAGCTGGAGTTTTCTCCAGTCCCACCCAGGCTGGCAGCAGCTCAGACCCAAATAAACACACAGAGGCTTATATTACTTAAAAACTGTATGGCCTAATGGCTCAGGCTTCTTGTTAGCTAGATCTTACATCTTAAATTAACCCATTTCTATAAATCTATACCATACCAAATGGTCGTGGCTTACCAGTATCTTTACATCTTGCTTCTCATGGCGGTGGCTGGCAGCATCTCCTGACTCAGCCTTCCTCTTCCCAGCATTCTCCTCTCTGCTTATCCCACCTATACTGTACTTCCTGCCTGGCTACTGGCCAATTAGCATTTTATATATCACAGCATACAGAAAGACATCCCCAGCATTTCTCTAGCAAATGACTCAGGAAAACTGGATGTCAATGTCTAAATTATTGAGGCTATATTGTACCTCTTATCCTGCAACCCCAATCAAATATGAGACCTGAAACTGCTAGCAGAAAGCATAGGCAAAATATTTCAAGATGTAGGTAAAGGAAGGGACTTCTGAAGAATGGTTCCAATCATTAAAAAAAAAAAAAAAAACACCTAAGAAGTAACGAATAGGGTTCCATGTAATTAACACATTTCTAAGCAGCAGAAGATAGAAGGGAACAATTCAGTAAAGCAACAGCCTACAGAATAAGAGAAAATATTTGCCAGCTATACGACTGACAGTAATCAATATCTAGAGTATACAGAGAACTTAAAAAATGCTAAATAACCAAGGAATCTAATTGACAAATCATATAATGAAATTAATAGACAGTTTTCAGAAGATGAAATGCACATGGCCAATAAGCAAGCTAAAAAATGTTCAACACATATAGCTAAAAGGGAAATTTAAAATAAAATTACATTGAAATCCTAGCTCACCCAAGTCAGAACAGCTCTCACTAAGAAAACAAATAGCAATAAATTTTATGCATTGAATTGCTCTAGAGATCAATGATACTATGCCCAATTGTTTACTCATTTTTCTACACCTTCTTGTGTTTCATTTTCCTTGCTATGAGTTCAAGTCCAAGAAGACCTTTTTATTCTGCAACACCTAACATTCTATTGATACCATCTAGTGTACGTCTGTCGCTCACATTGCAGTTGTTTTCTCTGAAAGATATTTGATTAGATTGGAATGTGTATTTTGGTCTCTACATCACTTTTGCATGCATGAAATTTATTTAAAGTAACTATTTTCACATTCTTGTCACTAATACTAGTGTTGGTGTCAATTTTGAGTTTCAGTTTATTACCTGTTCTCCTCTTTGTGCGTTGCATCCCATTATTGTATGATATTATTTCATTAGGCTTTAGACTCTATGGATTTTACTTTGTTGTGTGCTGGATAGTTTTCTGTTTCTATAAATACTTCAAAGCTATAATTTGAGATGCATTTGTGTTAACTGAGGGTAATATGGCCCTTGCTTTGAAGATTTGTTAGGCAAAACCAAAGATTAATTTAGTCTAAGGGTGATTGTTCCCCTATATCATGTAATAAAAAAATTGAGAATCCCATATATTAAATATGATGTTCATCCTGTGATAGTGACACATATTATTCCCTCTAATCATTTCATGTGGTATTTTTCTTGGCCTTAAATTTTATCAGATGCATGCTCTGGTCATGAATATAATGAATAATATTGGGGAGGAGTACATACTATAGGTCTCTGACAATCTCTCTGTGCAGTTCTCTCTTCTCTGGTAATATATTGTACAAACTCAAGCTACCATGGCTCTCTATGTCTAGCTTCTGAACTCAGGTTTGATGCTAAACTCTGACAAGGGGGTTTTGCATTCCCCGTGCCATGCTGTGTAGACTTCTATGAGCCAGCCATCTGGAGCATCCCTAGGACTCATTCTTCATGTTGCCTATCTCTCTGTCAGTCTCATTTGTCAACAGGTGTCAAGTATCTTTAAAAAACAGCTTTGTGATATTGTCCTGTTTATCTCCTTGTTTCTGGCAGGTAGGTCAGTTTGGCCTCTTTATCTTAGTCATAGGTTAAAATTTTGTTTCATATATTCAAGATGATTCAAACTTATAGTCCTGATTTACTTGTCAAAATGATTTTTCTGAATTTTAGTTGGAGGACATTATACTTCTCACATCCTAATAATAACATAATTTTTATAGGAAAAAAAACCAAGCTTTTAGCAGCAACCTAAACCTAACAACTCCAAAGTTGTTCTAGATATTTTGTAAAATGGTGATGAATTTCCTGGCTATTTAGCAGTTGGCAATATGAAGAAAATGGATTCCAGTTGACATTTCTTAAAGCCTGTAAAGGCCAGATTATCCCAAGAACCATAGAAGAAAAAAGTAGACTCACTAGTTCTCCTGAGATCCATAGAACAATGGTTTCATTTCAAACCATAGTAGTGACTAACTTGATATTTTCTACTGCATCATTTTCATTTGAGAGTTATGAACAATACAGACAAGGCTGCTGTTTAAGTGTGAATCACACTCTGCAAAGCTGGAAATGGATCACAAGAATTCTGCTGTTTTGAAGTTTAAACCATAATTTGCATTTTTAATGAAATTTTACATCATATAACATTACATCTTTGCCTAGTGCCTGCATAGCACTGTGAGTCTGGTAATTTGGAGTAACACTCTGAAAAATGTGGCTATGCATATGGCTGGCTGTATACATGTACACAATTATAAAATAAGCATGGCCGTTTCTAGCTAAGATTGTTGTAAAGCTACAGTTTGTCCATGTCTGCAGAGCTGAAATGTTTCACTTCTGCAGTTGCCTGGTGTTTCCAGCATCTGAAAGGGATAGCTCTTGTTCACTTAAGAATGGGGATGACTTGACTTCTGAATTCAAGGGCAGCCATAGGAGTCTGTGTTTTATACTGACTTTTCACAAAATCTGCATTTTTTTCAGATGAAGAGAATGTATTGAGATCCTTGAGCTTCTCTACATGAGGGGAATGGTTATTTATTCATCATATACAAGGAAAAAATCCAATCCTTTACTTTGCTACCTGCCTCTGGATTGCAGAGCCAAGTAATAACCACTATCAGTAGGACTTTTATCATTTTAGTGATGAACAACACAATATTCTGAGTTTCAAAAATGCTATAAAGCTAGGTCTTTGAGACCAAACCACGGTTGAATTGTGAAAACTATTTTTCAAAAATATCAGTCTGCCTCAATTTTAGTGAATTCATGATTTACTTTTGTCATTATATACACACTAACTCATCCATTTTATTTTAAGGAGAAATAAAACTAAAGTGCTCAATGAGTTTTCTTAAGTTTGCCATCACAACCAGCATTCTGAACAAGATGCCGACTGCTTCCTCCAGACTTGGTGATATGATCAGTCACATTATCTTGGCTTAGATCTCTCTAATGCTTTCTTAGAGTAATTCCTTCTCAATATGTAATCTGTACCATTGTAGATGAGGTCCCATTTGAAGCAGACACTTACAACAGCTAAAGGCAAACAAATAACACTTTGAGGAACTTCAGGAAAAGCACCAATGCATCATTGTAAATAAATCTATCTCACAAATCAGTTTCAATAGGCTATTGTCTCTACACTGTCAAATAGCATGGTTGTTTAAACAATGTAATGATGTATCAATTTTAGTGATACTTTTCAAAATTAGTATAGGGCTATCTTACATCTTTTATTTCTATAAAATATACCCATGAACATTCAGAGTGGAAAACAAATTCAATCCATTTCTCAAGGACATAAGGTAAGACTTTGATATTCAAACTTAGTGAAAAGTTTTAGGATTAAAACTATAAATTTTCTTTGAAAGTCTAAAATGACATAATTTTTGTTCTTCATTTCTATATGCTCAAATTCCCAAGCCTGAAATGCAGCAAAGAGCTGTTCTAACCTATTTTCCCACCAATGCCTCCTCGTATTGGGCAACGTAATTTCTCTAATCCAGTGTGACACACTTTCTGTGAGCTACTGTCCCTGCCTTTGCCCTTCCCCATTTCTTCTCTCATAAATATCCTATATCCTTCAAGGTGCAACACAGCCTCCCTTTCTCCATAAATGTTCCAATAATCTTTTTAGACCTCCAGTACTCCAGTATTCTAAATATACTCTGTAGATATGAAAATTAACATCTCTGTTGAACGTTTTAGAAATACACCTCTCCTCAGCCCTACTGATGGAAATCTGCATTTTTACTGGATTTCCAGGCTTTGGCATGGAAATTAGATTGAAGACTTTTCTCCATCTCATCGTGATTTCTTGCTTATTTCAGATTTAAAAAGTAGTTATGAATTATCCAGATAGCCCCAAACCAACAGTTACCTCTTAATTTTTTAAATTTATGATGGTATGAAATCAAAGTATAAGTAGACACTGTTAGATATTCAATTAAATTCTGGTGTTTGATTCTTTCTTGGACTAGTATTATGCCAATCATGGTGAGAAACACATGATACTCTATATTATAATGCAATGCTGAACTATGAGTTTCTGAAGGCCATATTATTGGATAGGTTTTCAGTTTGCCATATATTTAAGTTAAGAGCTATGACCTTGCAAGCATAACTCCACTATAAGTCAAGAAGCATCTCGTAAGCATTAGGCAATATGACAGTTAACTCATTTTTCACAGACATATCTGTCCCTTTACCTAGAAGAACACTTCTGAAATCAGCTACAGTCTCCTACTCTTTCATTTCTCATTCTATGTGCTGATTCAGTGTTCTTACTTTTACTAAAGTCTACTACAAGATGCTCTTTTCCCTCCAGATTAGATGAATGTAAATGCTCCAGCTGAGCTCGGTCCCTAACACATGGTGCGTAGTAAAGAGTTATTGAATGAATACATTACTGAAGTTAATATTTGACAAGATGAACTTCAGTTTCAATTTGGATTTAGTGACTCTTCTTCCCACTCATGTTCCCTGGAGAACAGCCCACAATGAGAACATTAACACAGTTATCAGCCTGTATGGCGTCTGGAAACATTTACTTGAATTCAAGTAGGTTACTACAACATTACTGATAATTTTCTTAAAATAACTTTGCATCATCAGATTCACTGAGCTTAGAAGCCACCTCGCACCATTCTCTATAGGTCAGTATGTTGACATTTGTTTAGTTGCTAATTTAATAGATCAGTGACACAGTGATTGGTCAGTTAAAAACAGAAGTTTGGATTGGTTGTAGTTTTCTGTAGTGGTCTCTTTCTCTTGCAAACAGAAGTTTTCTTAGTGAGTGAAGAAAAACTACCCATATCTGTGGGAATAAGGATAAATGTTTATAGATAAAATGCAGAATTATGGAGCCCAATCACAGTGGATATATTTAGAAAATAATCCAGTACCTAAGACTCAGGGAACACTGTGGAAGAGGGGGCAGAAAGATTTAAAGAGACAGAGGATCAGGGGATTTGCTATAAAATTGTGTCTCCTAGTAATGTCAGAAGCTACACTCATAAGTCCCATGGACATGACTGCTCATAAAGGTGAGTTGAATAAGGATGACACCAAAGGACATGCCAAAGTGGATAGGGAAAAGGCCAGGAGGCCTCAACCCTACACAAACAACTATAGGCAACCAGGAAAAGCTAGAATCACAAGTGGTCTTCTCCAAGGAAGAGCACACCAATCAATTGCCTAAAACATTCCTATGTGTACAATAAAAATCATTGAAGAAAGAGACCACAGATATGAAGCAGGGTGGTGAGGGGGAATATAGGTTTTTAAGGAAGGAAAAAGAAATGTATTGATAAAATAATATAAAATTTATATTATAATCTAATAATAGGAAGCTTTGTCATTAAACCAACCAGGTTTTCCTTCTGGATCCACCACTTCTTACCTATGTGACTTTACCCCCCTCTACCTTAGTTCCTGTGTCTAAATGATAGAGATGGTATTCTTCATCGCATTAATGTGAAGATTAAGTTAATTAACAAGTGCAAAGTGCTTATCAGAGTGAAGAAACAGTGCCCACGTTATTAAAAAAATATGTGGCCTGGAAATCTGCACTCCTGAACTACTATTTTAGAGTTCTAATCACTTATAGATGGGCTTTAATTGCATGGAGGTATTTTAAATGGCTCTCTGTTCTGTTCTTTTATTCTGATCAAATTTATCATATGTTTGCTTCTGGAGACGGCACCCAGGAATATAGAACTGATACCTGCTATAAGGATATATACTTCTATTCACGCTTCTATTGTCTAGTCCCTAGGTAAGGCACAATATTAAAACTGAGTACTGACTCATCCCAAAAAGATGGAAGACTCTATTCAGGCCCAGGTACAACTGACTCAGTCGATTTAAATGACTTTACAATAAAGGGTTGAGTAAGCAGATGGGAATTTGGTGATGTCCAGAATGCTTAAGATCTTGATCTTTGTCAGGACACTAACTGAAGCAAATGGCAAAGCGACATCCCTTTTAAATGCTGTAATACCTAGATAACTACATTGTAGTAAATAGAGAGACTTTGTAATTAGATACACTATAAATGGGGCATTACTGAGAAGTAAACACATGTATTACAGCTTGTCACATTTAATATGGTCTAAAACCCTATTGAAGATCTAAAAATAATCATTGTGTCTTTGTCCACTATCAGATGACTTTTATCATGTGTTGATTATGTAACAATTATGCTACCTAAAATGGTGAAATAGTTACATACTCAGCTAATCAAACAGTACCATTGATTCTATATCATACTGTATTCAAAGCTGTAAACAAAGACGGGGGGTTCTCACCCTTCAGTGGCAGCCTTGGGGTTTTGCAAGCTTAGGGTGAGTTTAATTAAAGTCAAGGGAGAAAACCAATTAAGCACTGAGAAGCGCTGGCATCCCTCTTGCACTCTAAAGACAAAAATACCATTTAGAATAAGATGATGCTGTAATCTCAGTATAAATGCCATTGTCTACTTCAGCAGTTCTGGTGGCCCAGGTGTTCTGAGCACTTGAAAAGCAGCTAGCTTATAAGCTTTCAATTCATAACTACATTGAATAATTTCCATCTGCTTTAAATCTCCTTTGATAATAAGTGCTTAGAAAGGAGATTGCATAAATATAAAGAGTGACTGTGCTTGAAGAGCTGGCATACACCTATATTAAAGAGCATGTCTTCAAATAGTATTTAGATTCAAATCCTATTTTAAAAGCCTTGGAAATTACAGGGTTAACATTCCCCATCACCATTCTGTATAGCAGTGATATAAGTAAATAGATAAAGGGATAGGGCTTCATGAAATGAAGAAGTTCATGTCATATTTATATTTTAGTGACTTTTGATGCAGTGTCATTATGGTTTCTCATCACTGTTGTGCAGTACCACCCACTGTGAAAATGGTAGAGTGCAACAATGTGCTGCTGTATAGCCTGTCAGTCAATCAAAGAACCATAAAACGATGTGACTGCAAGCATTTTCTTTTTCCAAATGCAGTCCTGGAAGCTGTTGGAGATGGGAGGGACAAAGCATTGAAGAAAAACAAAAATTGGAAGCTGATTAAATGTGATTTGCTGCTATTTATGTTTTCCTCCCCTCATTTTCTTGCAAACATTAATTGCAATGTAGAAGGCAAATATGAAGAATACATTATAGGAAGTTGGGGTTACTGTTCTAATTGGTAAGAAAGAAATCAACTATCTGTAAAATGTAGCACAACACTGTAGAATTCTTTGCACTTGATATGCCCCCACCTCTGATGGAGCCTTCAAGTTACTGAGGTCAGTTGATCTCACCCATGAAAGATCTTGTGAGGATTGCTTTACCAGCGTATGGTAGACCTTTATATAGACCACTAAGGAAAAAGATGTAAAAATATCTTATAACCAAGCACCATTATTTGGATGGCTTTTTACACACTTAAATAATATGATCAATGTTAGCAATGGAATAATGTTCTATGGTCACTGTTTAGTATTAGTGGTGGCTGTCCATGTTTAGAAAATGCTATCCCATCCAACCCAAGGTTTTAATCAATCTTGTAATATTGTAGTAAACCTTGAAACGATTTTTGCTAGTGATTAAATACCACAGCTCAAATATCCGTTCAAGACTAGCTGATAACACATTTGTAGTTTCTGTAAACAAGAAATAATTCTCAATAATTACTGGGTTATGAAAATTCATTTAGAGGAAACCACAGTACAGATAGCTCTTAATCTATATCTAGACTGATGTGTGAACCTGTCAAATTCTTCAAGTCCTTGAACCTAACTTTTCTCTCTGTGTAGACAGGAAACATGCTCTAAAAATATGTAATCTCAAATTCAGTTTTAAATACAACTAGAATTTTAACAAAATGCCTGAAAAGTGGCCATCAGATATTCACAAAGGAGCCAAGAATGGATCAATTAAAATTAGTTCTATCCCCTTTATATGGCAGTGGGAAAAATAATTTGCACCTTTGCCATTATCCTATTATTTGTTTGTAAACATGATGCATCTTGATAGTTAGCTCAGTGACTCAGGAGGCACTGCCTGTCTGGCTTTCCACAAGTGCCTACCACCCACATCCAATGTGTCACTAAGTCTCAGTAAACTCCAGTTCCTTTGACTATTTTGCTGTTGCCTTTTCCACCCACATACCTCAAAAACTGAAAATTGAGCTAAATTCTTAATTGCCAGCAGAAAATGGCACATGTATACAAATAAGCTTGTTTTTAAATGCTAATTCTAAACCTAAGTAATATACGTTCAATTTGAAGTCAAGAGATAGAATAACAGTAGACTGGAATCATTAAAAAAAAAAAAAAAACACCACCACCAACAACAACTACAACAGTGTACTAGACAAGAATAGTGACTATAATAACCTGACACTGGCCCAGCCCCCGGCAAGTTGTAGATCTTAGAACATTGCCAATACATAATGTTTGCATATGGCTTCCATGAACAGCAAGAGAGTTAAAAAGAAATGTAGAAAACAAATTCTACCGTGCTTTCCGACAATGCATAAAAATCTTATAGCATATCATAAATCACTACAATTCACAACTTAACATAATATAAATCTATATCACCAGAATTCATTTGATTTTAATAATGTCCCTACACAAATAAATGCAAGCAGAAAACAAACATAATCAAATGGTTGGGAGAGAGACTTGCAGCTTTCAAGCACAGGATGGCAGAAATTACAAACATCCTTTGCTCAGAGGTCTGTGAAACCCATAGTGTCATTTCACGTCCTGTGGTTTAGTATGCCTACTCCTAGCTTGACTTTCTCAGAGGCCCAATGTAGGACTACAACACATCACTTAGAGCTTTAATTCTTGAGTTTCCAGAGCCATTTGGCTTATCCTTACTGAAAAGAAAATGACTATGTGTCATCATTTAAGATGTATTATGTGCTACTGACTTTTTATTTAAATCTTTTGAATAGAAAAGCCCTGAAAGCAGGAAAAGGAGTTAGCATCTACAGAAAATATCTGCAAAGTGAGATTGAAAATAAAACACATGAATCTGCTAAGCAATTGAATGAATTATCTCTAGTATTTAATGCAAAATAACCATGCATAAGAAAGAAGACAGGACTCAGCAAAACACATGGATTTACCTGGCCTATCCCAGATTCAAATGATACCATCTGCAGGAGCTTCCTTGCACCTTGCATTTTTTTGTATGTGGGGAGTGGAGAGAGGGTTCAAAATATTTTTTTCTGCCAGGTATGGTAGCACATACCTGTTCCTTTTCTTTCTTACTAGTTCTTTCATTCTTACTTTCTCCCTTCCTGTTTTTGTAAATAATATTTAATTTTTATTAGCATGTATCAATTGCACAAAGTAATGGGATTCATTATTACATTTTTATACATGTGTGCATTAGAGTACTCTAGAGGTGCAGAACTAATAGAATGAATGTATATTACCAAGGCAATTTATTAGATTGTCTTACATGATATGAGCGGAGTAGTCCAACAATGTCTGTCAGAAGCTGCTCAGTCCATAGGGCTGGATGCTCAGCAGTTCCAATCTGTACTGAAGATTTGAGGATTCCCAGAGAGCCACTAGCTCTCAGTCCACCCTAAAATGCTTAATCTGGGTTCTGGCAGCAGCAAAGGCTGGCAGCAGTGGCAGCTACAGTGTGGGCATATATGCCCAGCAAGGGTGAAGGTGGACAGTCAAGAAGCACTGCCTTCTCATCAGACAGCTTTGTAGCTTTGTGAGGGACTTCCTGATTCTGTTCATCCTTCTCTGAAATACCCTCACAGACATGTCCAAAGCATGTTTCCCAAATGATTCCAGCTTCAATCAACTTAACCAAAAAGATTAATCATCACAATATATAGAAGTTCTTTCTTGATGTAAGAGAATGGGAAACTATTTTCTGCATTCTAGCTAAAGCAGGGGAAAAGTACGGGAAAACAAACAAAAAACCCTTTTGGCTCAGAAATCCAGTTTCTTCCTCTATAAAACAAATGAGATAAGTGTTGAGGGTAAGAATTGTACACTGGGAACAGAGTTACAGTGCTGCTCAAAGATTTAGGAGTTAGCTATATAAACCTGATTCCTGTGTTCCATATAATAATCTCCAAAAGAAATACACATGTTCAAATTTTGAGGCCTCTCAAGCTTTAAAAATACTAGGAGTAGGCAGAGAAGAACAAATGCAAGCAAACCCAAGGAAAATAAAAGTGATGCCTTGGTTCATCAACTATAAGAGAAAGTTAAATTCTTTTTAAAATACTGACTTCCTAAACTTTTTATAACAAATTTAATGAAGGGCAAAAAAAAAA
>CABHPH010090094.1:0-13252 GCA_902168325.1 Peromyscus nudipes
CCATTTCATTTTTGAGTAGGAAAATTTACATGTTTCCTCTTGTATAAAATACTACTATCTCCTGTGATTAACTCTTTATTCATTAAGTTAATATATGCAAGAGACCAATATCCATCAGTTATCCATAGTTATAGATATCCATCAGTTAGGGAATTGATTTGAATTTTCCTTCATACCATGGCAGAAAAATAGTCCAGTGTATTGGTGGTTGTAGTAGTGTTGCTGTTGATGTTGGGAGTGGTGGTACGGTAGTTCTCTGTCTCTGTCTCCATCTCTGATTCTCTCTCTCCCTCTTCTGAGTGTGTGTGTGTGTGTGTGTGTGTGTGTGTGTGTGTGTGTAAATAATAATTTCTACAAAGAGACAATTAATTGGAAAGTAAGTGGCAGAAAGATATGGAAGGAGTTGAATGGAGGAAAGTCTTTATTGGAAATGATATAAACACAGGACTCACTGATGAAATTACAGAAAATTAAAGTAAGTGTGAAAAATAAATCTGAAGAAATATCTTTGCCAGCGCCTCTACCTTGAAGTGTTTTCTCTGGCAGTTTCATAGCTTTGTGTCTTGCATTAAGGTCTTTGACCTATTTTGAGAGGAATACTGTCCTCTGTCTTTGATACTCTTTCTTTTGCTTGGTTGAATCTATTGACAATACTTCCAACTGTGGTTTTAATTAGACATAATGAGTTTTTAATTTCTAACACTTCTATTAGATCCATTTGTTTAAAAATCCTAATTTTCTTTCTTAATTTCTATTATTTCTTGAATAATAACAGAGGCTCAGTATTCATGTGTCTAGAACCTGCATGCTTCTATATAAATTTGACACAGTGAACATTTTAATACAGAAGTATTATTTCATTATATGTAGTCTGTGGCTGAGAGGGCTTTCAGTCCTTCTATGTCAATGTCTGTGTGTTTTTTTGTTTTTCTATGCTATTCGTGATGATTCGTTAACCTCTTCTGCATCCTTCTTTACTGTATCATTGAGAGCTGGATAAGGTACATATTTTTTTTAGCACTCTAGTATTGTACTTAAAATAAGTTATTTGAATTTTAATTCAGTGGAAAGAATGATTACATTAGTCAAGAAGTGACAGACAATACAAAAGAAAAAAGATAAAAACAAAAAGAAGGAAGTTGAATTGTCAGGACTTTGATCTAGGATCAAAATTTTCATAGTGTGTTCAGGTATTCTTCTTAGCAATGCAGCAGCAAACTCTTTTACTTGACCACAGATATGGTGAAGAAGTTTTGAGAGGAATATCAGACTACTTTCTTTCTAGGTTCTTGCCTAGAAATTATTTCATAATTGAATTAATCAATAACCAGGCACAAAAGAACAAGAGGCAAAAGTTTTAGTTGGAAGGGAAAACATTTGAAATCTGAACACCACATAGAAGAGACAGTGATTTTGTGAAAACCATGCTAACAAATGGAAATGACATTTTTCTTGTTAACTACATCAATAGATATCTTTAGTGTGATTTGATTTATTTGTCTCTTAATTTAAACTAGGCCTTGAGATTATATTGAGGTCCAATCAAACAAAATCATGTACAGCTAGTGGTTTGAGCTGAGTCAAGCATAGCAGGGCCATTTCAGTATAAACCTGTGTTTATCATCAAGTATCACATAGATAATTTGAAGGACAGCATGTCATTCATAAGATTTGTTATTAATAGTGGTTTTGAAGATGTCAGCATATATCTCATAATATAGAGTAACTTTGGTTTTTGCTTGGATGATAGAGATAAGTAATTTGTCTCACTATGTGTGAGGCTAAGATGAAATAGGGTAAGGGAATTGGACATGGTTTCAAATCACGACTTGGAGTCTAGTAACCCTTTGTCAGAGTAACTACAAAATGATGTTAATATAATTGAGAGAGGCCATACATTCCAAATATTGTACTTTTTGAGAAATAAAAACTCAATTAAATATAGAAGATATATAATTATTCTGATAAAGCATGGACTCTCCAATGAGATTCCATACATCAGAAATAAAATATTTTGTATTTGAAGACACTGGAAAATTTACCAAGGAAAATCTTTCATGGATGTGGAGGGGCTGCCCACCACCCTGACAGTTCCCCAGAGTTCTCTTGAGTAGGAGCAGCAGGAAATATTAGATAGAAGAATATAGAGGGGGGAGATAAAGATAGAAAATACAGTTTAGCCTCAAGAAGACCTGGAATCTATTCCATGGACCCCCGGCTGTCTCTGCCCTAGGGTATTTATAGGAATGCCAAGGGGGTGGAGCAAAAGAGCCACCCACTTCACACCACAGCCAATGCAGACCATCTCAGGCACCTGCACTCAGGCACATAGTTCAATCCTTCCCTCTACACAGACCTGCTGGGTAAAGACACTAGGAAACCTGAAAATGGGCTCCCACACGTGGACAAGTGATTTGCTCTGCAATTTTAGTTGGTTCCACAACTTCTTTCTATTTTGTTATGGGAAAATTCACCTGCACATAGTTAGAGGTATGGCTTTTCTGGCCTACAGGCAGGTTAATAAACACATATGGAAAATTGCTGTGTTAATTGTTCCTCTGGAGATACAATACCTACTCACACCAGATACAGAACCAAAGAAATACAAAAGTAATACCACCAAAGTGCAACATGGTAAACCAATCAATTTGCTGAGGTTACTTACTTACACTGGCATGGAGGAGACAAAGCCAGCTATATCACAAAAAGCTCTTATTTAGGAAATTGTTTACAACTCACCAGTGGTGCAATCCTGTAGCTGTATGTATCATATTGAGGTCATTTCACATAGAGAATCATATGAGCACCCAGGAGAGTCAGAGATTCCCCACACACCTGCAACTTTTTAACATTTCTATAATTTTTAGAGAGGGACTTGTCTATATTTTTTAAGTCTCTAGAACTTACTTAGGTTATTTAATTTTTTAGACAAATAACCTTGCCTTCTCTCATCTGTAAATAATGTTTGTATTGAGGAGAAGTGGCAAAAAAAAACTGCACAAATTTCCACCTCTCTACTGTCTTCCTGACAATACCCTCAACCAGAGTGGCCACTATTTATATTTTATAATTTGGTTCATATAATCTCTCTCTAGATTTGCCTTTGTTGTAAGCATTTGGTATTGCTTTACAGATTGGGTCAAGTTTTCAGAATGCTCTGATTCTTCTGATTTAGTTTCCCTGCTGTTTTTCTCACTACTAGACAGACTGGCATAGGAACCATATGTGGATTTACCTTTATTGCTCACATACTTTCCTTATTTAAATTGGTCTTTTATTGATTAATTTATTTATTTATATATTTATGACCTAAATGAACCTGATAAGAAGCCATAAAATGACCTGGCATGGAATCTTAGCCTTAAAATTGAACTATAGATTTAGAAGGTTAATTTCTCAAATGAGAACAGCTTTAGCATACACAAGAAGTAACTAGTATCATGAGTTCATATGTAAGTCTGATGCAATCTAATTTTCTGATCTTATATAATATCAGCCCTGTTCTGAGTTTTTATTTACTCAAGGCAAAATATGAATACCTATAATTGTCTTTCTAAAGTCAAAAGTTACAAATCTTGCTTGTAACTTGTGAGGTGCTATATCACTGAAAAATACTTTGAAGTTTTAAATGAAGTGAACCCCTTGGGCAGAAATTTTCCCGCAACCTCCTCAGAGCACACTTGACATCACTGTTCCTCAGGCTGTAGATCAAAGGATTCAGTGCTGGAGGCAGCACAGTGTAGAGCACAGAAAAGAGCCTGTCTGTGATTGATGGTTCATCTGAGGGAGGCTTCAGATAGACAAAGAAAGCAGTAGCTATGAAAACAGCGAGAACAGTCAGGTGGGGAATGCACGTGGAAAATGCTTTGGACTGACCTGTAGTAGTAGGAATCTTAAGCACAGTGGAGAATATGTAAAAATAAGAGATCACAACACAGATAAAGCAAGACACGCCCATACAAACACCAATTCCAAGACTTGAATAAATGACCACAAGTGTTTTGGAGCATGAAATCCTTAGCAATGAGGGAATATCACAAAAAATCTGAGGGATCATGTTGGAACCACAGAAGGGCATAGAAAATGTGCCAACTGTATATAAAACTCCAATTATGACCCCAATAGCCCAGGAAACACCCACCATCAGCACACATGTACCACCACTCATTATGGACTGGTAGTGCAGGGGATTGCAAATGGCAACATAGCGGTCACAGGACATGGCAGTCAGTACAAATACTTCTCCTGCTGCAAATGAAGTCATTAAAAATACCTGGAAGACACAACCAAGAGTGGAAATGGAATTGTTGTGAGTTAGACTATTGACAAAGAAATTTGGAATAGGAACAGACACAAAGAAGACATCCAACAAGGACACGTTCTTCAGGAAGAAGTACATGGGTGTTTGAAGCTGCAGGTCAATGGTGGTAAGAGTGATGATGATGAGATTGCTTATTACGATTGCCATGTACATCACTAGGAAGAGCACTCCACATAAAGTCTGTAGCTCCTGGATGTCAGAGAACCCTGTAAGGATGAATCCAGTTGTTGCAGTGATATTGAGCATACTGGATTCTTTTCAGGCCCTGTCAGAAGGAAAGGGAAAAATGAATAAATATGATCACCACTCTAAGTAATAACGCTGATGTACATAAATGCTCAGTGGGAAAGAATTCAAGAATGTACATGTAAGTTACAAACACGTTTTCAAAAATAATATCATTTCTTTCTCCTTTCTTCTCAGACTCTTGCTCTCTCTCTCTCTCTCTCTCTCTCTCTCTCTCTCTCTCTCTCTCTTCCCAGTCTTGGATTGTCCTTAAGGCTCTGTACATCAAACTAGATTTTCTGTTATGATTCAGCTATGGAATCTTAACTCTTCTGAGTAGCATAAAATATGTGCTATAAATTAGTGTATAATTTTAAGAATATGGTCATAGTTAGTTTAGGAAGAAATTTTCATGGTTTGAGGAAGGTCTTGTTTTGATTTAAGTATTCATAAGTTATTATTTATAAATATGTCAGCAGGCAGTAGGAAAGGATTTTGAATATTTAAATGACAGTGTCATGATAGTTTTAAAGATATATCTAAAAATTACCTCAATATGATAATTACACACATATCAAAAGATCATATTACCCCATAAAATACACAATTACTATGCATCAATATGCATAAACCAAAGAAAATAAAGAAAAATAAATACATAAAAGTTAAAAAATGTAATACTTACTTTTAATCTTGTAGACACAAACTTGGATTTGTATAAGATGGCTATGAGTTTGGACAACAAATATGTGACCATTTTACTCAACATTTTTGTCTACTCTTTCTTAACAGTTTTCATCAAGAAATCTTAAGAAAATTATAACTTAGATTTAGGTAATGTGCAGTGGAATGCAAAGAGTCAGATAAAAGCTTAACATCTCTACCACAACTTCCTTCGCATTTGATTGTGTTAAACATTCATAGAAACTGTAGCTCAACTCTGGGGATAAGCACTGTGTCTACCTCTAGCCAGTAGTACTCTCCCTTAAAGGTTGAAGAAAAGATAGATTAACTAGGATGTTTCCAATTTATTATCAGCATTTATTACATCATCTACAAGGGACCACCAGAAAGTCTTTATTCCTTTCTGTAAACCTTTCTTGAACAGTGGAGGATTGTAGGCAGATGACTCACTGATGAGGCTGACCTAGAAGAAGGAGTAATAATCAAACCGAGAAAAAATATCAAATCTTCCAAATAAAACCTTGGGCATTCATACAGCCTGCAAAGCAAATCAAGATTGCTCATCCTGACATTTATCTTTAGGTTAAACAGGGATTGCTTCTCTAAACAGAGTCAACTGTAATTACCTGGACACTGTTGAGACACTGTGTGATCAGACTGAGATAAGAATCAACCAGACCACACACTGACCCAGTAGATATTATGTACTTTCCCTGTTTAATCTTGGAGTTCTTGTCAATATTTCAGAATACAAGGCTATCCAATATAGTTATATTTGCTAAATCCCTTTCCTAACTTTCTCTTTTATATTTAACACTTGATTTCTGTTAGATCAGATTCTCCTAATGTGCTGTAATGTTCAAAAGCCAGGATCCCAATTGCATAGGTTTCCTTTAAAGAAACTCCAACCAAATATTCCCTCATTTTCTTGAGTATTTTTATAAAGTTATATAGTATGAAATTCACTTTTCAATAATATCTGGTATGTCCTGATACAAGTCAAGTGCTGTATGTTCAAATTATATTATTTGGTTACTAGGTCAAAATTGTTTAGATAATTCTATTCTTCATTGAAATACAAGTAGGCAAATCTCTCATTTTCTCTCTCTCTCTCTCTCTGTGTGTGTGTGTGTGTGTGTTTGTGTGTATGTGTGTGTGTGTGTGTTTGTGTTTATGTGTGTGTTTCCCACAAATAAATGATTGAGAGTAATATATAGGGTGTGTGGGCATCTTCTCCACTATACTGGGCAAAGTTAAGTATATACAAGCATATACAAATATTTTACTAAACAACAAAAAGTCTTCAAATAGCATTATTTATTGCAATAAAAGATCATGATTTGTTCAAACAGTCAGTTGACTGCTTAAGCTTAAGGCAATTCCACGAACGTTCCCAGGACAAGTATATAGGACAAAGTCCTGTAGAGATGGCATTTAGGAAAGCAAATTTCTAATGCAACATAGGATGAATTCTCTCTGGAATATTTACAGAAAAGCTATCAGTGTACACAGGAAAAAATTTGTTCTACTGGGCTGAGATTCCAGACACTTGCCATAATATTATAATCCTCAGGCTAGGGAAATACAGAAAGAAGACAAATATGAGGTATAAAGGTGAATAAAACACCACTAATTTACATTGCTCTTAATAACCTTCACAATTTCCTCCATATATAAAATATTTTTAAAATGTTTTATGGAGCATATTTTAACATCTTACCAATGGAAATTTGAAATTTTTACCTTACAAAAATTCAAATTCTTCACACTCCTAGAAAAGTTACTCTAGATTATCCAGCAGGTCGAATTGAGAACGTAAATTTTCTTCAAATCTGGAAGAGCTCAGTTTAATATTGGATCACCTGAAAGGAAAATAGAACATGTAGCTCTCATTAGGAAACTCTGAAATAATATTCATATCATATTGAGGTTGTTATAAAACTCAAAATTCTGAGCTTAACTGTATTCACTTCTTGTCCAAAGAAAGTATGAGCAACAAGGAAATATGTTACCTTTTTATAAATTTTGATGTGTATTCACTTGAATCTATATGTATAGAGAACATACTCCTAACAGACCTTTTAAAGTCACTTGCTACTCCTTGGAAGTCCCAAAAGGGAAACCTTTCTGGATAGCCTTACAAAGAACCAAGGTAAAGACAATTAGTGTTGCAATAATTACTGTTTTCTAAAAATAGTAGTTATCAGTTCCCAGAAGATACAAAGAAATAGGTCAAAACAACATGGTCATATTTTCCTCAGAATTAAATTAATAATGTATTTGCTTAGCTGCACGATGCATAGAGTTGGAGACAATGTCAGACTTGTAAAAAATCTTGCAAAATATAAAATTAAGAACAATGTTTAAAGACTCCTGTAATCACACTTGCATTAATTACTTTTCTCAAGGCTGTGGCAAAATATATGGGTAAAAAAGACAACATGAGAAAGGAAGGACTGAGGTTAGCTCATACATTGCAGGTACAGTGCATCATGTAGAGAATGAATAGTTCAGGATCATGAAACAACTGGACACATTGTACCAACAATGAGAAGGCAGAAAATGACAAACTATACAGCTATAATGGTAATCTTTCCAGCTTCTGTTTTTATGCCCAGGAATTAAATATAGAAAATAGATCCACCCACACCCAGAGTACTTCCTCCTACAAAGGTCAAGTCTCACAGGAAATGTGCTTAGAGGCATTGGTCTCTAAGTCTCTAAGCCAAAATTATAAATTTCATCAAATTGAGAGTGAACATTAGCCATCTCAACTCTATTCTTTGTCAACTTGGTTCCCAAATGCATTACTTTTAAATCATAACACTACACAGTAGTTCCTAAGTCTCATGTTAATTTTATAATGACAAGTATGTTTATCACACCTCTAAATATCCCTAAAGTCTTAGGAGTTCTAATAATGTTCACACGTCTGTTTTCCATGGTCTCAGAGAAATGACTAAGTGGTTAAACCGGCACTGTTCATGTCGAGGACTCGGGTTTGTTTCCCACCACCCACATTAGGAAACCCAGGACAGTCCATAACTCCAGCTCCAATGATCTGTTCCAACTTTTGTTGATATCCTCAACCACGTGTACTCATGACTTCATAAGCACACACAGACATAAATTAAATATAAAATTGATATTTTTATATGTATGATCCAATTTTCTCTGGAAACTCAGAGCAATCTCTTGTGTGGCCCTAAAAATCAAAAATCCAAATATATACTTTATACATTTAATGATGCAGACCAATCATTCCCATTACAAAACAGAATAATGAATGAAAAGTAAGGAAAGAACATTTAAAAGCAAGATTAAAATCAAATGTGGCAAGCAACAAAACATTTATGTCTGTATTTGGAATCTGGGGTTTATGATAGAATCATCTGCATTACCATAGCCTTGAGCAATCCCACTCATGCATATCTCCAGCTTGTAGCTCATGTGCTTCTTCATTGAGCTGGCTCTACAGTACACCTGCAGCATTCCTTGTTAGACACACCGTGCTCTTGGTATTGCAAACACCTTTAAGTTTCATTATATCCTAAGGTCTACTGTCCCAGTTCCTTCTCAAACCTTACCAGAAGGAAATCTAAATTAACTAGTCACATATTCTCTGGCCTCTGCAGCTTCCTAGAATCTTGATTTGAGTCTCCCTTAACTTAACATTCTCCTACACTGCCTTCCAGCAAACTATTGTGTATCAAACTTGTGATCCTGGTGATTTCTACTGTCAACTAACATACAACTTGGATCCTGGACCACAGTTTCACTGCCCTGTTTATGTCTTTGATGCTGATGTTGGGGAAATATTTCCCCAAGTAGGAATTTTGCATTAGGGAATCACTAAAACATGCTTAGTTGAGGATCTTTTCTTTCAATATGTTAACAAGTTCATAGGTGGTGTTTTACTCTCAAAGGACCTTCCTATTTTTCCATGTATGAAATGGTGTTTTTGAATACTGGAAGGAACTAAAGATGTTTTGTCTACCTTCATGGTTTACAACTTTAAATTTCATTAAAATCATTCCTCACCATTTGTAAGCTATTCTAATCTTTCAGAAGGATCTCACCGTATGTTTGTCTAAAAGCCCTGAGTAGTAACCACACCACTGTCTGAATGTCATGCTTTCCTTAAGGTCCAATACCAAAGAATTTAGTCTAATATGTTTGAACTGACTGAACATTTCAGGATATGGACAGACTGCATGCACCTTCATTGTCAGAGTAAAACAAAAATGCTTTGAGGCCACTTTACAATGCTGATAGAGCCCATGCTTCCCTGACAGAGCCTCAGAAGTCTCCACTGATTCCATTTTGCTAGAAATTTTGACCTATGAAGAGTCCTCCAAAAGGTCCCCCTAATCTCTGCATTCTTATGCTTTAAATTCTCCCACTTTCCTCCTGTAAATAAATTCTCAAATATTAAGAAACATATGCTCAGATTAATCATAGCAAGAAAGCCACTCCCTGATTCCAATGTTCTGCTATTTACATTTCAATAAATACAGTAAAATACACTTAATAATAAGCATACAACTACACTGATGATCATAGGAAACAGCAAAGGTACAAACAGAATACATTAAGACATTAAAATCTAATAAAGGAAAAACAACAATGAAGTACTTAAATATGATTAAAGGAAGCCTGAGGAATGGACAAAGAAAGATACAGCCAAAGGTTAAAAAGGAATGCATATGAGAAAGAACCATGAAAAAAAAGAAAGACATGAAAAAAAATAAATTAAAGATTAAAAATAAGAAATGAAATCTGGGAACAGTGTGGAACAAAAAGAGAAAGAAAAAGAAATCAATAATTTTTCCTTTCAGCTGAGATACTTGGGTTGGATCAGAGAATTCCCTTTCCTGTTCCTGTGAATAACTATTGGAACTCTGTAGCTGTTTTCTTCTGAACTGTTCATCTTTGCTTTAGGAGGCCTCCCTACCTCACAATGTTTGAATGAGAGGCTAGTATGTGTCCTTACACATTATGATGATACTGTGCACATAAATCTGTATTTTGATGTTGCATAGTAATCAGGATGAATTGAATTATCAGAAATACTAAATAGGAGCACATGGGTATAAGAATCAAAATTAGTAAAGTAGTAGCTACTAGTATGAGCCAGGAGGTCTATGAAGAATTTTGATGGTATTTTTAGTTGGATTTGTTGAAAAAGTATTTCAGGAAGCAGATTACCTGTGTTATAGTTTGCTAAAAGAGCAGAAGGGAAACCACAGAGAGAAGAGATGGTGGTCATTTAGCAGTGGAAACATTGAGTAGAGAAGGCAATCTGGGAGGAGTTGGTCTTTGGGTAAATGGGCACAGACAGGACAGTTCATCAGCAGGGTCCAATCCAATAAAGAAGTATTATAAAAGAAAACCAGTTCCTTTGGTTAAACATATCCTTCAGAACAGTGTTTTACAATTACGTAAAGTGCATCTAAGTGGAGATTCTTTGAGTGGGTGAGACCGGGGAGAACCCATTATGGGATCTGTCATGTCTAGTGGATAGGAAGGAGTAAGGGAACATGTTTCCCTGTACCTTTTGCTTTCCTCTTGGACAATGTCACAACCAAGACACTAAGAGTGGATCAATCATTCTTCACCTTGACTGGTTTAATCAATGGAGCTTGACTCAAAATGTCCAGGGTAAGCACTCAGTTTATTACATAGTCTGAAGATAAGTATATCCCAAACCACAGAAACTCACCAGAAGTCAGATGTCAGTGCTGGGCCAGGATAAGCAGCAGAAAATGTAGGGTGAGCCCTGGAGGGCAATTGGTCTAAGTCATACTTCCATCCGACTCACATTACCACGTTAAGTTGCATTTCCTAGGAGAACACTGAATCAGACAGTCTTTCGTATATGTGGTTTAGGAAAATTGTCATCATGGCAGGGATTCTGAAGAGAATTCATCCCTGTGAGTGGGAATGGAGTTTCACAGCTGAGAACTGGGAACTCACAGAGTAATATCAAACATAGAGATAAAGAGAGAGGCAGCTGCATATGGGTATGAGCAAAGCAGCATATAGTCTAAGATCTAACAACTTCTGGTTTTCTCTGTCATTGTCTTTCTTTCATATACAATTCTTGAACAGCCCACTCCATCATCAATCATATTCCTTAACTCCCTCAAGAAGTACCATAAATTTCTTAAAGAAATTGAAGGATGGTAGCTGCTCTTCATTTCTATAACTTCTTCCATATGAATGAGGGTGTAGTTCCTTCCTAAATGTTACCAGAAGCTCCCTCCACATATTATCCATCTATTTTAGAGGAAGATCCCTTTAAGATTTAACCATCTCTGAGTTAACATCTCATATGATCCCTTGTAGGCACATGATTTTTTCTTGAGATTACCATTGAATTCTAGAGGTCAGAAACCATGTTCTTGGGTTTAGAGTACAGAACCCAAGGCAAAGGCCAGAATCAGATGTATAAGTCCTAGAGATACCAGGGCTATTCTTCCCCATAACCAGTTCCTCACAGATGCAAAGACTGAAAATCTTTTCCCATTCTACAGGCTGCCATTTTGTCCTATAAACAATGTCCTTTGCTTTATAGAAGGTTTCCAGTTTCATGAGGGCTTCTTCATTAATTGTCAATCTTAGTGGCTTTGTTATTGGTATTCTGTTTTAGCTGCAGCAATAAGATGACTGAAGAAGACCAAGGAAATACAAATTGGAAAGCAAGAAGTCAGAGTCTCATTATTTGCAGATGATATGTTAGTATATAGAAGTAACCCAAAAAATCTATCAGGGAACTGTTACAGCTCACAAAAACCTTCAATGTAGTAGCTGGGTACAAGATTAAATCAAAATTATCAGTAGCTCTTCATTATGCAAATGATAAGTGGCCTGAGAAAGAAATCAGAGAAACATCCTCCACAATAGCCACAAATAATATAAAATACAACTCTAACCAAATAAGTGAAAGACTTGTATGGCAAAAATTCCAAGTCTTTGAAGAAAGAAACTGAATATCAGAAGAAAAAGATATCAGATGAAAAAAATCTCCTATGATCATGGATTATATTAACATAGTAAAAATGGCCATCTTACCAAAAGCAGTCTACAGATTCAAAACAATTCCCACTAAAATTACAATACATTTCTTTACATTCATTGAAAGAACACATCTTCACATGAAAAAACAAAAAGCCCAAAATACCTAAAACAATCCTGCACAATAATAAAATCTTCTAGAGGTACTGCCATCCATAATTTCAAGCTGTCCCACAGAATTATAGTAATAAAAACTGCATAATATTGGCATAAAAACAGACAGGTTTATCAATGGAATCAAATCAAATACTCCAATGGAAGCCTACACCTATGATTTGTGATAAAGAAGACAGAAATATGCAATGGAGAAAAGAAACCATCTTCATCAAATGGTACTACTCTAACTGGATGTCAGCATGTAGAAAATGCAAATAGATCTATATCTATCACTCTGCACAAAAATCAACTCCAAGTGGACCAAAGACCTCAACAGAAAACAAGATACACTAAACTTGATAGAAGAGAAAGTGAGGAATAGAGTTGATTGCATTAGCACAGGAGACAACTTCCTTATTGTCATAGTTCTGTTGGCCTTGCTGGGTTTAGCCTATATTTAATACATATGAAGACCACATGAGAATAGGAAGGAGCAAAGTACCGAAGAGGCCCACAGAAATCCACAAAGATGCCCCCACAATAGACTGCTGGCAATAGTCGAGAAATAGCCCGATCTGACCTACCCTGGTGATAGGATGGCCAAACAACTTAATTGTCGTACTAGAAACCCCATCCAGTGACTGAGGGAACTAGATGCAGATATCCACGGTCAGGCCCCGGGTGGAGCTCCGGGAGTCCAATTAGCGAGAAGGAGGAGGGTTTATGTGGGCTAGAGTTGCTGGGACCAGGGATGGATGGAATACAGGGACAAGTTGCCAAATGAATGGAAACACATGAACTGTGAACCAATGGCTGAGGGGCCCCCAACTGGATCAGGCCCTCTGAATG
>CABHPH010090095.1:0-10899 GCA_902168325.1 Peromyscus nudipes
CTGCCTGGACTGAATCTACCAGGTTGAGCTGAATCCCCAGGGGAGTCTTTGCCCTGGAGAGATGGGAATGGGGGATGGGCTGGAGGGAAGGTGGTGGTGGGGGGACGGGACAGGGGAATCCATGGCTGATATATAAAATTAAATTATAAAATAAAAAAATTGATAATGAATCAGATTTTTTTTGAGTGAAACCCAGGTACCAAAACATTTCCTTCAAAACTTTCCATGTGATTCTAACGTAGAACCAGGGGGAATGGGGGTAGGTGAATTAACCTCAAGAGCTTATAGACCTGCTATATAGTCTCCCCTCACTCCTTTTTTTGCTACTGAGTGACTAAAAACTGTAGGCATTTAACACAATTCTGCATTTTAACTCTCTCATTTGCAGAATGCACTGAAGTGGTCTTTGTAGCCAATGTTCCTTTGGATGTTAAAAGTGTTCTATTAAACATTCAGAACTGGCACGGGCACATATATCTAAGGAGCATTCAAATACGAGTTAAATCACATACCATGTCATCAACATTATGCAGTTAACACTTCTCACATTTGCACACCCCATGTGTAGAACTGTATAAAACTATTTTAAACAGTATGCTCTTTATTAAAAACTTCAAGAAGTTTTTGCTAGGTGCTCATCAGTGACAAATTTAATTACAAGGAAATCCTCTCCTTCACGGAAGAATCTGAAGTCACTGTTACAATCAAGAGATACATTTCCACCATCACACACCATTAAGATCTATCTTTTCTTGTAACAGATACCAAAAGCATGAAGAAAATAAAGAAGTATGTTTTTTCTCTTTTCTTTCCTACCCCCCAAACATCCGGAGACAGGGTTTCTCTGTGTAGCCATGCCTGTCCTCGAGCTGGCTCTGCAGTCCAGGCTGTTCTCAAACTCACAAAGATCCTCTTGCCTTGGATTAAAGGTAAGCACCACAATCATCTAGCTCTTTTTATTTCTTTTTCTTTTTTCCTTTTACTGAAAATAGAATTTTTTTCACCTAATATATCCTGATGATGGTTTCCCATATGTCTACTCCTCCCAGTTTCTCCCCAGCCCCCTCCCATCCAGATCCACCCCCTTTCTGTCTCTCATAAGTAAACAAACAGGCTTCTAAAGGATAATAATAAAATACAATAAACCAAAAAACAAAACCGCATCAAAATATGACAAAATAAACAAATGAAGGAAAAGAGCCCAAGAAAAGGCACAAAAAATAGATATAGACATGAAGGAATCCCATAACATCACTAAACTGGAAGCCATAATATGTAAGCAAAGGACCTGTAGGTTAAAAAAAGAGAAATATATATATATAAAATAAAAATTTTAATTAAAAAAAAGGAAAAGCCTTTATATGACATTATGAGACAGTTTCCACCAAAGATGCCACTGAGTTCATTTTCTGTTGACCATCTAGCTAGGCATGCAGCCTACCTTTATGAGGAGTTTGTTTCCCCAGAACTACAGTTTGTACATGAAAGGTTTCCAGGTAAGCCAGTAACTAATTTACAGAGAAAACCGACATTAGACTTCAGAAACCAAATACACATGGAAAGAAAGCAACCAGGAATACCACTGTTGGCAAAACAGCATTTCATTGCCTCATATTAGACAAGCTGAAGTTGGTACTACTTGAACATGTATAATGGAATTACAAGGCAGACAAGAAAATTCTAAATGATAGTATCAAAATACCTAAAAGTCTATAAAACTTGATATTTAATACACTTAAATTTTAGTCTAACAGAATAAATGTTATTTCTTATAAATATTTTAAGTATAACAATATACATTTTAAAAGATCATTTCATTTATTAAAAAAGAATGTTTATAACAAGATGGTAAATTCATATTATTTAAACTTTATGACCATCTTTCTTTTGTCAAAACACAAATATCAATAATCAGTTTCAATGGAGCATAAAATGAAAGACAACCCGTGCTGAAAATTAATAGCAGGAATACAAATAATAAAGTACTATAAAATATCATAAAATTCTCTAATAAATGACATATAACAAGCTTTAATTCATTTCAGTTTTGTAGTACTAATGTTAAAATTATTAATACTAACAACAGAATGGTTAATAATGGAAATATTTTCTAGAAAACATAATATCTTGAATGACTTTCAAATATAAAGTTAAAGACAAGTTCATTATTTAAAATACTATAATTAAGCTATAAACATTTTTCAAAAAATAAAATTTATATTACACAATCATACTTAAAATATTACATAATAGTACACGAAAAAATTTAGGACAGAAAACAATTGTTCTGGTATCAAAATGCTATTTACCAATTGTCTTCATATACATTACAGTTCTCATGTTTTCTTTATATCATATATCATAACAAGATGATTCATAGATATTTTAAGTAATATACATAAGTTTGTCTAAAATTCTGTTTGTCTGTCTTCCTATTTGGGAATAAAAAAGGAATTCCAAAGAATAAGATACTTAGTTCAAAGCATTTCTCTTTTGCTTCAACCCTCTTCCAGTCAACCTTTCAAGGTCCAATGTAAGCTAGAGTACAGTAGTAAAGATTTTATGACACTATACTAAATTTTTATTATTTCATTGTGAAAAAATAAATGGACTAATATCTATTTCCATTTTCATCATTTTAAACTTTTTTTTTGCTTTCATCAATTCCAGTCTATCATAAATCAAAAGTATTCTTTTAATCCCAACAGTAGACAAAATAATGTATTTTGCACTTAAATATGCTCAAGGAAAAAATTAACATTCTTCATCATTTCCCAACAGAGACAGTTAATACTCTAAGGCCACATTAATAGAATCTTACTGCCATTGTAGAAAGTTTGATAGCACTCCTATTTCAATGTCTGAATTTTTCTCTTTTTTTTTTTTTTTTTTGACAAAGACAAATGATTGCCATCAATCAAGATCCAATCGGGTATACAGAGAGTCAGGGAAATGCATCACTCTTTACTGGTTTTCCTGCTATTTGAGCAGGCTTTGCTCCATATTATTTTATAAAATGATCAAAAATCCAGCCATAAGATAGATCATTCACACCCACTGTAAAATTAACTTTCATGAATAATGAAAGTTTTAAACCTCAGATAATGTATATGTTATACCAAAGATATTACTGAGTTCATTTCTGGCTAGAGATTATGTAAATGATACTATATGACCTTTCTCATTATAACAGGACATGCAAAACACATAGTATTTCATACATCATTTTAAAGTGAGTCAGTTTGAAAAGGAAAAATAGTCATTTATAATGTTCATAGTCAAGTGTTGAAGTTGAACCAAAGACATGAATTACCTGTGACCATTTGAGTCCCTATTTAACCTGTTACTTCTCCTGAACACCCCATAGAGCAGCAAAACCTACTTGATCAAAAACAATCACTTGATTTTTGTATTTCTTTAGATTCTTTTGTAAACTTGAATGATACTGACTAATTAGTACTAAATTATTAATGGAAAAAAGTAATGTTACTCATTACTAGGCCATTCCACTAAAATTCTAACAGTTAAAAAAAATGCAAACCAATGTAATAGGAATGCAAGTGAAGGGAATATGCCACCACATTTTCTGTAAGCCTCTACTCTTTAACGTTAAAGCACTGTGGTTTGTAAACTTGAGTTGAGATGACTACAGTACAATTGTTTAAAAGGTATATAAAAATACAAATTTCAAAGCCAGTTGATTTCCATTAAATCCCCACTTTCTGTGACAAAGAGTCAATCATCTGTGTAGGCATGCAAGAAAGAAATATAGGTCTTCTCTCTGAATCCTCCCTCCTTGACCTTGGTACTAACCAAGTCCCAGACCCCAAATATGTTTCTTCCTGAACAACCTCTGACTATGCCACTACCACACTCAACCACGTCTTTTGTAACGGTTACTGCTACTTGGCACTTTTGGGTGGTTTCATTATTGAAAATACTTTTCACCTTCAAATTTATAATAAAAAGATATGCATATATGATCTATTATTTTTGCAATCTGTGGGCATCAAAAGCTTATTCTAAATACTTCAGTAGTACCCCATTCCTTGCAACAGCAGCACTCTCCAAAGTAGGATGTGTAAATCTAGGGGGGTACATAAGATACCTCTAGATGCTGGAACAAAACCAAAGTTTTTCAAGTACCTAATGGAATTTCTGTTTTCACTACCAGTAGACACTGCTTATATTAATGAATCCCAACACAAAAAAACCCACAAATTTTCCATTCTTTCTTTGTTCATGCTGTCATATTGATGCAATTATTCATTTTTTCACCTTTTTTTTTTTACTCTATACTTCTGACACACAATGTAACTTGCGTGCTATTTCCTTTATGCTAAGGTTCTCTCTTGTCCATGCAAGTTTTATTTTAAGAAATTTTTTTAATTTTAAGAAATTTATTAATTTTAAGAAATTTATTTAATTTATTTTACATACCAACTACAGATCCCCCTCTCATCCCTATTCCCGCTCCCCCAGCCTTACCCCCAGCCCACACTCCATCCCCTCCTCCAAAAGGGTAGGGGCTCCCATGGGGAGTCAGCAAAGCCTGGTACACTCAGTTGAGTCAGAGCCAAGCCCCTCCCCACTACAAGACTGAGCAAGGCATCCTACCATACCAAAGAAGGGAAACTAAAATCCATGTAAGTTTTAAGCCCTATTAAACTATGTAGAGAGCCAGTTACCTTATTCCATTTTGATTCTGAATAAATCTCATATTGGTAGAAAAGTTACAAACCCAAAATTATACTCAACAAACCCCAAATGGAATGTGTGTTTCCTATTACTTAAGGAGCTTGTTTTATGTATTAACAATCTAACAATGACCCAATTTGCAACTGGTTCAGCAATTACCCAAGGAATCTTTATATAAAAGGATCCAGCTCAAATTCATGCCTTGCATTAAGTTATTGTCTTTTTATTCCACTTCAATATGGAAAAATTCCTTGCTCTTTTCTTAAACTTCAAGTCCTTATTTCAGAAGACTTGACTTTTAAGACCAATTCTGTAGAATGTGTCCTGATCTGGGTTTGTCTAGTATTTCTACATGACTATTGGTTAGATATTTGGGGATGGATTATTAGTGAGGCTATGATATTCTCAGGTGTCATATCACATTTTCCAGGGGAATCAGCTTGTCTCATGGGTGGTGCTCATTTTGATCACTTCACTGCATAGTGTCTACCAAGCTTCTTTACTATAAATGACTCTATTTCTCTTTGTACTTAGTATTTTCTGAGAAGGTCATTCAGAACTATATGCTATCTTTCTCCAGCTTTCTATTTGTTCATTTATGAATAGGGATAAGGTCTCCCTTATTATTTATTTAACATCTTATCATTTACTATCACATATTCTGATGTTCAAATATCCACTGACTTGGGGAGTGGGAGTCCTTTCGAGCATTATTTCCTTCTGACAGGTCCTCATTCTTCAAGCACCTCTTGACTTCATAGTACAGCAAGGTGCTGCAAGCTCACTTGACAGCTTTCCTACCACAGCCTCTGATGTACCCATTGTTCCACAGCGTCCTGGTTTGAATGGAAAAGTCCTGTCTCAAAAGCTTTATCAGAACTCTAGCCGCAATCGTCACTACAGGGATGAGACCACTGTCAGTCTCAGTGAATGAAACTACAGAATAAATATAAGTATATTCATATACATAGTTTTATATTTATCTCTACAGTCAACTATTTACTTAGTATCAGTATATATTAAAAACAAAAACAATTAGCCATAAGATTCATTCCAATTTTCTGTTTTGTGATTTGTAATCCCCTTAATTAAAGAGTAATCAGGCTCTTGTTCATAACCTACACACTTATTTGACCTTTGGAGATGAGATCAAAGTCCCATCAAAGCAGCCTGTTCCATCCTGTACACAGATGACTTACTCACCTGACAGGCTAATCATCTCCTGCTGAGACTTTGACATGAATATTTTCTACATATTGCTCAGGCTCTGATAATCCAGGCCAGGGCTCTTCCTCCCCAGCCTAAACCTCTAACTCTACACATAGGCCTTGCCACTGTGCAGACACCCAACCCAGTTCAATTTTGCTTCAGCATCAACCACCTGACAAAAACGTCCTCACTATGTTCAGACCGACATGATATATATCCTGCATCTGTTAAAGCCCCCTCTCTGCCCTTGGTTAACCACCTTGGGCTCTAATACCACAGGCTGAGCCATGCCTCTACATAGTCTTCCTCATCTACCTAGGTGATCACATCCTGCTTATATCTTTTGGTGTGGACACCTGTATTTCTCAGCCCATCTAATGCATGAGCATGTTTTCTTATGCTATTAACTTTAGACACATCTTTTGCAAAATATTTTTCATTACATCTTTTTTCATTTTTATTGAATGTCTTAAGCTGAATTGTCTTATATAATGCCTGCATTCTTTATCCACCAAACTTTTTAATAATACATACTATTTTATGATGTTGAAATTTGAAATGATTCGTAAAAACAATAGGTCATTGTTAATAACATTCTAGTACCTTTGTATTTCCACTTATTCTAAAGTAACAGGTTAACATTTTCTGAAAAAACAAATGCTAGAACTTTGAATAGCGAACACAAATAGCAAATCTGCAGATCAGGTCTGGATTATGAGCATCCTATACTAAACTGAA
This sequence comes from Peromyscus nudipes, assembly GCA_902168325.1. Classification (NCBI taxonomy): domain Eukaryota; kingdom Metazoa; phylum Chordata; class Mammalia; order Rodentia; family Cricetidae; genus Peromyscus; species Peromyscus nudipes. The sequence goes on from CABHPH010090095.1 coordinate 6,646, forward strand.
TTTAATATTTACTTAAAACTTCTTACTGCCTCTCATTTTCTTTAATTTCTATTAGTAATGTTTTATAATTTTTATACCAGCATTATGTTTATTTTTTTTAATCCAAAGAATTTTATTCTGTCATTACAGGGAATGTTGCTTTAATAATTTAATTTTATAGTGCTTATTGTTAGTATATGGAAATACAGTTTCAGTTTTGCATAATCTTAAATTCTCTGATCTTGTAAAACTGAATGTTGTGTCTAGTAACTCATATGTAAATAATTCTTAGGATTTCTTCACTCAAGATGATATTGTTGGAGCCTTGAGATGCAGCTCAGACAAAGATAGACTGCTTGCCTAGCATGTGTAAGACCCTTGGTTTAATCCCCATTACCATAAAAATACTATTTTAAAGCCTGGTGTGACTCACATTTTTTATTCTTGTACTTGGGAGCTTGAAATAGAGCATCACAAGTTTGAGATCAGCTCATCTTAAACCAGGAAAAATACTCCCACAAATAAAATGAATTAAAGAAACAAAGAAAAAGAAAATCATAATATCTGCAAATAAGTCATTTTTTACTTTCTTCCCCTCTAATTCCTTTTGCCTTAAATTTTTTTATCTTGGTTTTTCTTTTTAACTTGAAAAAATGTATTTATACCAATGGAGATTTTGTCTCTCTGTGTGTGTCCACAAGGCTCATACTTAGTGCACTTGCAGGCTAGAGGAGGGTCAGACCCCCAGGGACTGGAGTTACAGACAGTTGAGAGCCACCATATGGGTGCTGGGAATTGAAACCAGGTCCTCTGAAAGAGCACCCAGAGCTCTTAAAAGCCAGCCCTCCACCTCCTAGTCTTGGTTTGTATTGTAATGCAAACCCTTCAGTACAGAATGGAACAAAAGCAGTGGTTAAGGACAACTTTGATTTTTCTCAAGCTTAAAAGTTTTTCGTAGTTATATTTTGTTGGTTTGAGGAAGAACTCTTCCATTTCTAATTTCTGGATGGTTTTTATGAAGAGATTTGTGTCAATTGTATTTTTTACTATCAAGATGATCATACAGTTCTCCCTTTTTAAATAATAGCATACTTTATTAACTATTTGCTTTAAGACAGGGGTTTTACAATGTCACCTAGATTAGCCCCAACTTGTGCATTTATTGAAGTTTCTGCCTTGGTCTTTTCTAGAATCTGGCACTATACATGTTCATACCTGTACATCCACTTTTTGCATTAACCATCTTTTTAAATGTCAAACTAACCTTGAATTCCTAACATAAACTCTATTTGCTAATAATAACATTTAAAATTTGTTTGCATAGTTCATTTTACTAGCTATTTTCTTTTTGTTCGAACATTTTATTTAAGCTTTTCGCATCCATGTTTATGGGAGACCTCATTCACTTTTTACCAAGTGCTAGTTTTATGATGATAAAGCTGAATGTGATAGTTTTAATTGGCAACTTGACCCAATCTAGATTCACTTGGAAACAGAGTCTCAGTGAAGGGTTGTCTAAACTAGGTAGGCCTGTAGGAATGTCTGTGAGGGACTGTCTTAATTATATGAATTGATGTGGGAAGATTCAGTCTAAAAGTAGGATTTGCTTCTTGGACTGTATCAAAGGAGAGAGCTAGCCGGTCAGTGGTGGCATATGCCTTTAATCCCAGCACTGGAGAGGCAGATGTGTAACACAAATCTTAAAAGGTCTTATTAATAAAAACAAACCCGGAGCCAGGTATTGGGGTGAACGCTGAACGATCAGAGAAACAAAATGAGCCACATCTAACCTCACCTTGCCAACTTCTCAGCCGATCCTGTTTCCTCAGACTGACAGCCTCTGAGTCCTCATCCGAATGGCTCTCAGCTGAATTGCTGCTAAAAGCTTAAAAAGCCTAAAAAGCCTCTAGTTCCTTGTCCTCAAGCCTTATATACCTTTCTGCTTCCTGCCATCACTTCCTGGGATTAAAGACATGTGTCTTTCTCAAGCAAGACATAAGATCTCAAGTGCTGGGATTAAAGATGTGTGTCACCATGCCTGGCTATTTCCAGTGTGGCTTTGAACTCACAGAGATCTGGATGGATCTCTACCTCCAGAATGCTGGGATTAAAGGCATGTGCTACCATTTTCTGGCCTCTATGTCTAATCTAGTGGCTGTTCTGTCTCTGATCCTCAGATAAGTTTATTAGGATACACAATATATCAACCACACAGATGCAGACGTTTCTCTGTGAGTTCCAGGCTAGCCTGGTCTAAAGAGTGAGTTCCAGGACAGGCGCCAAAGATACACAGAAATCCTGCCTCGAAATGCAAAAAAAAAAAAAAAAAAAAAAGAAAGGATCAAGCCAGTTGACTACAAAAATGTGACTATGGATGTGATGTCACCATCCTTCTCAAGCCCCTGCTGCTGTGGATTCCCTGCAGTAATGGAGTGTAACCTGGAACTGAGAGCTAACATACATCCTTTCTAAACCCTTTCTCCACTAAGTTCTCTTTATCAAAGTATTTTTATCACTCCGACAGGAAATGAAACTAATAGACTCATGTTCAGAGAGTACATAAGATTACATAAGGAAGAACTTAAAGAGATCTAAATCCAGATATCTAAAATTCTTTCCACCACACCATTGATTCTTAACTAGTTGAGCACTGCTCCCTAGAGAGCACCCTGGGACTGTGCAAAGGAGTTTAGGCAGCCATGATGACCAAGGAATGTTACTAAGATGTATCAGCAGGTCTGAAAACCTTGAACTCAATAGAGATCTGCCTACCTCTGCCTCTAGAGTACTGGAATTAAAGGCATGTGCCACCTCACCCAGCCCTTCAGGGTTTTAAATTTCTATTGGATATCAGTGAAAGCAGTAAATAAGGTTTGACTTTATACGTAAAGTATTTTTCTCTTTGTCCTCAAAACTCCAATAACTATATAAATTAAGGCAAGAATGAATGCTAAAAATGCAGAAGAGAGTCCCCACCTATTTATCTACTGTCCAGTTTCTGTTACATACAGTCAATCACAATTTAAGAATATTAAATGGGAAATTACTGAAATGAGTTCTTAGGTTTTAAATAAATTTCATTGTAGCATATTGAGATACTAGTTCTCTTTTGTTGTTGGTGCTATTAATCACCACTGACCCTGATTTATACAGATAAAACTATGAAACATATGTTGGAAGGTGTTCATACTTCATACTAAACAGGTTTCCTGACCATTTTTAAGAAAGTGTCTTTCAATCAATAATAATACAGCTGTAATACAAGCTTACAGTATATAATATTATTAAAGGTGTGTGTATATACAGAAAACTTACACACAGACTTCAGAACCACCCAGTTTCTATTGTCTACTGAGAACAAAGGAATGAACCTGAAAACAGTAGAACGAGGTCTGTAGAAATAACTAGCTACTCTGGACATTCATTTTCCTAATATAATCTAAGCATTTTTTTGCCAATTTAAAACAGGAGAATAAATTCCCAAGTAAGGACCCATCCTTCCATCAGCCCCCACTTCTTTCTTTGCAAGAAGGACAGTAAGTCCTTTCAGTATTTGATTTCAAATGAAACTACAGGAGTTGGGTACAGTCATTATTCTCTAATGTGACAAACACTAGAGTCAATTTAAGTAAATTCTCATGGGTTATGAGGTCAAAAATGTAAGACTGCATAATTTATTAGATCAAGCAAATCCCTTTGCAAGCAGAGTTAAATGAAGCATTAGGCTATTACAGACTTTCATGAATAAAGGTTTATATTAGTGTTTATCTAATTATACAATAAACAGAATTTTCTATGTAAACTTTATTTAGAAAGTATTTCTTGACACTGTCATGTTTAAAACTATTGAGTCAAATTTAATTCATAGACTATTATATTAAAATAAATATATTTATTGTGCCGTTTTAAATAAAAAATAAAACTTTCAGATATTTTGATTAGTGAAATATGCTAACTATAAAATACAGAATCTCATTTGCAGATCAAGACTCTAACAAACATTTCAAAATGTTTGCTTTCTGACTATATTTACACATAAATTCCTATACATCTCAAAATTATGATTTATTATGTAGTATTATGTGGTTTGGCTTGGTATTTCTATATTTTTTTAATTTTTTTATTTTATAATTTAATTTTACATATCAGCCATGGATTCCCCTGTCCCGTCCCCCCACCACCACCTTCCCCCCAGCCCAACCCCCATTCCCATCTCCTCCAGGGCAAGGACTCCCCTGGGGATTCAGCTCAACCTGGTAGATTCAGTCCAGGCAG
>CABHPH010090097.1:0-12505 GCA_902168325.1 Peromyscus nudipes
ATAGATAGATAGATAGATAGATAGATAGATAGATAGATAGATAGATCAATCATTGATTTTTATTTTCTGATCCAATTCCACTACTTTGTCTTCAAGCCATGATGCTGCTGCCTGTGGATCCAGTCTAAGTGAGGCTTTCCACTGAGTTTTATTTTGGGTGATTATGTTTTTTGTTTTCAGAATCATTTCTGTTTAGTTTGTTTTCAACACTTCAATCTTTTTTGTTAATTCAATTTTCATGCCTTGAATCAATTCCTTACTTCATTCAGCTTCTTGTGTTTTTTCTCTTGGGGTATATTATGTCTTCTTTATGTTGTTTGAACAGAGTCCAAATTGTTCTTTAAATTCTTGTTACTTGAGTTACATAGAATCTTTCCTAATTTGATACAAATTGACTTGTATATTTTGCTTGATTTTTATATTCATTGAGTATCAGATTATAAAATAATTGTCAAGCCTAAAATCAATGAGCTCTTTCCATATATTATTCTCATTTTAGGGTTGTCAATATTGTCTCGAAATTGTAAATTTCCACTCATTTTTAAATATGATGTAGAATAAAAGTCCAATTTCATCTTCTTTTCCATGTGGACACACAGTTTTCCCATCATCACTTAGTGAAAAGTGTTATCGTTTTCCTATTGAGGAATTTGGACATATCAAAATATCTATTCTGCTTCATGATAGATCTATGTATGTCTTTATTCTATTATTACGTAATTTGGTTTCTAAAGCTTTTTGACATATTTTGAAATAAACAAGTGTGAGTCCCAAAGTTTTGTTCTTTTTTATATATTTTTATGATTGTAGCGTCAATTCATCGTTTTCTCTTCCCTTTCTCCCTCCAAGCCCACTCATATGCTTCCCTCCTCTCATTCAAATTCAGAGCCTTTTTCTTTTCATTGTTGTGGGTTTGTGTGTGTGTGTGTGTGTGTGTGTGTGTGTGTGTGTTATATCTTTGAAGGGCTGACCATTTGGTATTTACAGAAAACTATTTCTCCCACTTTTAAAATTCCATAGTTTCTTATACTACTTTAGGGTTGGAGACCTTGTGGTCCCCCTTCTATATTAGGAAATTTATTGGTGTCATTTTCTTCAAGTCATGTTTAGAGAGTCATGTTGACAAGTAGTGTGTATTACCATATGCACACACACACACACACACACACACACACACACACACACACACTAAATAAATATAAATCTGTTTTACACGAAAAAAGAATATTATACTTGTGTCACTTCCAATTTTATATAGCAGTCTTCAGAAGTTCTCAGTATTCAAGTATTTCATATCTTTGATAAAGCCCATTCTTAAGTATTTCACTATGTTTCCACTATAAATTACTTATTTTTGAATTAATTTCTCAGATTAGGCAACCATCCAGCAAGTGAGTGACCTGCTGTCAGGCTACACCACCACCACCACTGACTGGATTCTTTTCCTCCAAGACCCACTCCACTGCCCAATCCCACCCATCTCATCATCCTGTGGCCAGTCCTCCCTCATAACTCCAGAAGACTCTATAGGCATAGACACAAAAAACAGATAGTAAAAGAACAGAACACCTACCCAACAAAGACAACACAAGAACCAACACCTATCCCTATAATCATCAAAAACCCAGATGCATAAATGCCAGTGTAATAATACATTCAACAACAGAAAGGACAACATGGCACCACCAGAACCCAGTGATCCTAAGACAGCAAAATCTGAATATTCCAATGGGGCTGAAGCACAAGAAAGTGACCTTGAAATACCTTTATGAAGATGATAGAGGCCATTAAAGAAGAAATGAAAAATTTCCTTAAAGAAACTAAGGAAAAGTCAAACAAAAAATTGGAAGAAATCAATAAATTCCTTAAAGAAAACCAAGAAAAAACTATCAGACAAGTGAAGGAAGTGGTTCAAGACTTGAAAATTGAAACTGAAGCCGTAAAGAAAACACAAATGAAGGGAATTCTTGAAATGAAAAATCTGTGGAAGTGAAAAAGAACTACAGATGCAAGCATCACCAACAGATGATGGAAGAGAGAATCTCAGATGTTGAAGACACAATAGAGGAAATAGATTCATCCGTCAAAGAAAATATTAAATCCAATAAATTCCTGACACAAAATAACCAGGAAATCTAGGACACCATGAAAAGACCAAATTTAAGAATAATAGGGATAGAAAAGGGAAAAAAATCCCAGCTCAAAGGCACAGAAAGTATATTCAACAAAATCATAGAAGAAAACTTTCCCAACGTAAAGAAGGACAAGCCTATAAACATACAAGAAACTTACAGAACACCAAAAAAACTGGACTAAAAACAAAAATAGTCCCCTTGCCACATAGTAATCAAAACACTAAACATACAGAATAAAGAAAGACTATTAAGAACTGCAAAGGGAAAAGGCCAAGGAGTATATAAAGGCAAACCAGTCAGAATTACACCCGACTTCTCAATGGAGACTCTAAAAGCCAGAAGGTCCTGGATAGGCATTTTGCAGACATTAAGAGACCATGGAGGCCATCCCAGACTACTATACCCAGCAAAACTTTCAGTCACCATAGACAGAGAAAATATGATACTTCATTACAAAACCAGATTTAAGAAACACCTATCCACAAATTCAGCTCTACATAAAGTACTAGAAGGAAAACTCAAACCCAAGGAAGTTGGCTGCACCCAGGCAATAGATAAACTCAAACCAGCAAATCCAAAAGAAGGGAAACACACACAAACACACACACACACACACACACTACTGCCACCACCAACAAAACCAAAAATAACAGGAATTAACAATCACTGGTCATTAATATCTCGTAATATCAATGGACTCAATTTGCCTATAAAAAGACACAGGCTAACAGAATGGGTATAGAAAGAGGACCCATCCTTCTGCTGCATAAAAGAAACACACCTCAACTTCAAAGATAGACAATAATACCTCAGAGTAAAGGGTTGGGAAAAGATTTTTCCAATCAAATGGACATAAGAAACAAGCTGATATAGCTATCCTAATATCTAACAAAACAGTCTTCAAGCTAAAATTAATCAAAAGAGATGGAGAAGGACATTTCATATACATCACAGGAAAAATCCATCAAGACAAAGTCTCAATTCTGAACATTTATGCCCCAAATACAAGGGTACCCACATTTGTAAAAGAAATATTACTAAAGCTTAAATCATACATCAAACCCCACATACTAATAGTGGGAGATTTCAGCACCCCACTCTGACCAACAGACAGGTCTGCCAGACAGAATCTTAACAGATAAATAATGGAACTAACAAGTGTTCTGACTAAAATAGACTTAACAGACAACTATAGAACATTTCACCCAAACATAAAAAAATATACTTTCTTCTTAGCAGCTCATGGAATTTTCTTTAAAATTGATTACATACTCAGTCACAAAGCAAATCTCAACAGACACACATACACACAAAAACTGAATAACTCCCTGTATTTTATTGGATTACCAAGGGTTAAAGTTAGAGTTCAACAACAACACAAATTACAGAAAGCCTATAAACTCTTAGAAAATTAATAACACTCAACTGAATCACCACTGGGTCAAGGAAGAAATAAAGAAAGAAATTAAAGACTTCCTGGAATTCAATGAAAATGAATGTACAACATACCCAAACTTATGAGACACCATTAAATCAGTGCTAAGAGGAAAGTTCATAGCATTAAGTGCCCACATAAAGAATTTGGAGAAATCTCACACAAGTTACTTAATAGCACACCTAAAAGCTCTAGAACAAAAAGAAGCAAACTCACCCAGGAAGAGTAGAAGGCAGGAAATAATCAAACTTGGTGCTAAAATCAATAAAATAGAAGCAAAGAGAACAACACACAGAATCAATGAAACAAAGAGTTGGTTCTTTGAGAAAATCAAATAGATAAACACTTATCCAAACTAACTAAAAAATAGAGAGAGAATAACCAAATTAATAAAACCAGGAATTAAAAGTGAGACATAAAAACAGACATTGAGGAAATCTACAGAATCATTAGGTCATACTTCAAAAACCTGTACTCCACAAAATTTGAAAATCTAAAAGAAATGGACAATCCTCATAATAGGTACGACATATCAAAATTAAGTCAGGACCAGAATAACAATTTAAATAGACCTATAACCACCAAAGAATAGAAGCAGTCATTGAAAGTTTCCATGCAAAAAAAAAACAAAGACCAGAATCAGATGGTTTCAGTGCAGAATTTCAAAGAAGAGTTAACACCAATACTCCTCAAATTGTTCCAAACAATGGAAATAGAAGGAACATTGCCAGATTATTTTCAATATGGCTACAGTTACCCTGATATCCAAACCACACAAAGGTGAAACAAAGAAAGAGAAATACAGTCTAATCTCCCTCATAAACATTGATGCAAAAAAAAAACTCAATAAAATACTGGCAAACTGAGTCCAAGAACACATTAAAAAAATCATCCACCATGATCAAGTAGGTTTCATCCCAGAGATGCAGGGATGATTCAGCATAAGAAAATCTGTCAGTATAATCTGCAATATAAACAAACTGAAAGAAAAAAAACACATGATCATTTTATTAGATGCTGAAAAAAAAAGCCTTTGATAAAATCCCCTCATGATAAAAGTCCTGGAGAGATCAGGGATGCAAGGAACATACCTAAAAATAATAAAAAGCAAGCCAATGCTCAACATCAAATTAAATGGAGAGAAACTCAAAGTGATTCCACTAAAATCAGGAACAAAACAAGGCTGTCCATTCTCTCCATGTCTATTCAATACAGTACCCAAAGTTCTAGTTAGAGCAATAAGACAACTAAAGGAAATCAATGGGATACAAATTGGAAAGGAAAAATCAAACTTTCACTATTCACAGATGATAAGATAGTAAAAATAACTGACACTAAAAATTCTACCAGGGAATCCTACAGATGACTAAAAAAAACCTTTAGTGATGTAGCTGGGCAAGATTAACTGAAAAAATATCAGTAGCCCTCCTATGTACAAATGATAAATGGGCTGAGAAAGAAATCAGGTAAACAACACCCTTTACAATCGCCACAAATAATATAAAATATCTTGGTATAACTCTAACCAAGCAAGTGAAAGACCTGTATAACAAAAACTTTAATATGTAAAGAAAGAAATTGAAGATGTCAGGAACTGGAAAGATCTCCCATGCTGGTGGATTGGGAGGATTAATATTGTAAAAACGGCAATCTTTCCAAAAGCAATCTACAGATTAAATGCAATCCCCATTAAAATTCCAACACAATTCTTCACAGACCTTGAAAGAAAAATAATCAACTTCATATGAAAAAACAAAAAACCCAGGATAGCTAAAACAATCCTGTACAATAAAGCAACTTCCGGAGGTATCACCACCCCTGACTTCAAGCATTACTATAGTGCTATAGTATTAAAAAACAGCTTGGTATTGGCATAAAAACATACACGTGGATAAATGGCATTGAATCAAAGACCTTGACATAAATCCATACACCTTGTGTACACCTGATTTTTGACAAAGAGGCCAAAGTTACATGATGGAGAAAAGAAAACATATTTAAAAATGGTGCTGGCATAATTAAATGTCGGCATATAGAAGATTGCAAATAGATCCACATAAATCACCATGCACAAAACTCAAGTCCAAATGCATCAAAGACCTCAACATAAATCCAGTTACACTGCATCTGATAGAAGAAAAAGTGGGAAGTAGCCTTGAGTACATTGGCACAGGAGACAACATCCTGAACAGAACACCATTAGCACAGACACTAAGATTGACAGTTAATAAATGGGACCTCCTGAAACTGAAAAGCTTTTCTAAAACAAAGGAAAATATCAATAGGACCAAACGGCAGCCCACAGAGTGGGAAAAGATCTTCACCAACCCCACATCTGACAGAGGGCTGATCTCCAAAATATATAAAGAACTCAAGATACTAGACACCAAAATAACAAATAATCCAACTGAAAAATGGAGTACAGGTCTAAACACAATTCTCAACAGAAGAATCTCAAATGGCCAAAATACATTTAAAGAATTTTCAACATCCTTGGCCATTATAGAAATGCAAATCAAAACGACTCTGAGAAATCATCTTACACCTGTCAGAATGACTAGGATCAAAAGCACTAATGACAGCTTATGTTGGAGAGGATGTGGAGAAAGGGAACACTCCTCCACTGCTGGTGGGAGTGCAAACTTGTACAGCCACTTTAGGAATGAATATGATAGTTTTTCAGAGAATTAGGAATTAATCTACCTCAAGACCCAGCTATACCAATCTTGGGCATATACCCAGAGGTTGCTCAATAATACCACAAGGACACTTGCTCAACTATATTTTTAGCAGTGTTATTTATAATAGCCAGAATCTAGAAACAACCTAGATGCCCTATAACAGAAGAATGGATTAAGAAAATGTGATACATTTACACAATGGAGTATTCTAAGTGGTTAAAGAAAAAATCAATGACATCATGAAATTTGCAGGCAAATGGAAGAAACTAGAAAAAGAATCATCCTGAGTGAGGTAACCCAGACCCAGAAAGGCAAACATGGTATTTACTCACTCATAAGTTGAACTTAGGTGTAAAGTACAGGAAAACCAACCACAGCCCCAGAGAGGCTAGGTGACCAGGATGATCCAAAGAGGGACGCATGGATTTCTCTGGGAAGTGGAAACAGAAGAGGTCTGCTGGGTAAACTTGGGGGTGGAGGGCGGGGAGGCAATGAGGGGATGAGCACATGGGAGACTGAGTTGGGTGGTTTGGGGGCAGGATGTTGGGGGAGAGTAATGAAAGAGACATCTTGATGGGGGGCATTTCAGGGTCAGGGGAAACCTGGTGTCAGGGAGAAACCTGGTGTCAGGGAAACTCCCAGGAATCCACCAGGATGACCCCAGCTAAGACTCCTAGCAATACTTGCCATCTCTTATAATCAGATTGGTGACCACCTTAATTATCATCAGAGAGCCTTCATCCAGTAATTGATAGAAGCAGATGTAGAGATTCACAGCCAAGCATTGGGCCAAGTTCCAGGAGTGCTATGAAGAGAGGGAGGAAGGATTCTAAGAGTCAGGGGGAGTCAAGGTCAGAATGGGGAACTTACAGAGACAGCTGACCTGAGCTCTCGGGGCTCAGGGACTATGGACTGACAGCTAGGAAGCCTGCCTCTGACTGACCTAGGCCCTCTGCGTGTGTGTGACTGTTGTGTAGCTTGGCCTGTTTGTGGGGCCCCTAGCAGTGAGATCAGGATCTGTCCCTAGTGCTTGAGCTCGCTTTTGGGAACCTGTTCCCCATGCTGGATTACCCTGACCAACCTTGATTCAAGGGGAGAAGCTTGGTCCTTCCTCAAATTGCTGTACCATAGTTTGTTGATGGCCATGGGAGGCCTGCCCCTTTCTCAATGGAGAGTGAGGAGGAGTGGATGGGGAGGGAGCAGAAAGCAGGAAGAGGGTGGGAAAGGAATGGGAGAAGAGAAGGGAAGCAAAACTGTTATTGGTATGTAAAATAAATTAAAAAATTTAATTAAAAATAAAAAATTCTCAGATTATTTTTGTTGTGAAAAAATACAACTTTGCTTATAGGCTTATAGAAGTTATCTCCTTACTAATTCAAACTATACGTGCATAGTCCAGAATTTTTTTTTGTAATCTCTTGCTATCCTAAAGTAACTTTGTTCATTTTTTTTTTCTTTTCTGGCAAATAGATGATTTTCAAGCAGCACACTCTGATTTTTGTTTCCTCTTCTCTTATTCCTGTCAGTTCCTCCACACCCCACCCCTATCTGGACTCACATTCTTTCTCTCTCAGAAAACAAACAGGTACCTAAAGAATAATTATACAAAACAGTAAGAAAAATCAAAAACAAACCAAGCAAAACAGGACAAAAGAACCAAACAAGGAAAAGAGCCAAAGAAAAAGCACAATAAACATACATGCAAGAGACACACATTGTCACACACAGGAATCCAATAAAAACCCCAAACTGGAAGCCATTCCATATGCAGAGGAACTCTAAGGTAAAAATAAAAAAAAATAAAAATAAAAAAAAATGACTGATGAGACAGAGAACCTCAAAAGGTTCTGTTGGTTTCTTTTGTATAGGCCATCTGCTGCTGGGCATGGGGCCTTCCTTTAAGAGCAGTTTGTTCCTCAGAGACACTGCCTTGGAGAGAAGTAATTTTTATTTGCAAGTGGCTATCAATTGGAGATTGTGTGTGGGTTAGGGTTGTGGGCATGTTCCACTTCTTGCAGCTCTAGGACTCCATCTCCTGCAGACCCGTGCAGCTCCTGTGCATGCTTTCAAGTATCTGTGAGTCCATATTTGTGCCAGTCCTGTTGTGTCTAGAAGGCTTGGATTCCTTGATGTCCTCCATCCACTCTGACTCTTACATGCTTTCTGCCTCCTCTTCTACAAAGTTCTCTGAGCCCAGAGGGGAGGAATTTGAAGGATATATCCCTTTTAGTGCTGAATGTTCCAAAGTCCCTACCTCTCTACATATTGTATGTCTGTGGGTCTCAGTATTTGTCACCAGCTATTGCAGCTACCCCAAGCCAGCAACACCTTCATGTTTACAATACAAAGTAAGAATTGCAAGGTCCCCACCAGAAGCTTCCTGGTAACTTCATTTTGCAACCCAAAAAGGGGAAGAGAATAAAGGTGGAGTTAGATAGGAGCTGGAATAAATCAGTGAAGGAAATTATGTGTTAGGAATATATCCTTACTGTGGTTAGGTGAAAACATTATGACTCTATCATAAATGTGCTCAAACTATAAACTTACAGGTGATAGGGTAAAGAAAACTGTAAGTCACTAAAAATACAACTGTCACTATTTTTCTCTGCTACCAGTTTTCTGACAGGGCAGGGGAGGAGTACTGATAGCTAGTCAATCTGCATCACAGCTTGAAGCACCTGTTAAGAGGAAACCCCTTTTTATCTAAGAAGTTGCTCTGGGGCAGTGGAAGATCTCAACTTGATTTGCACAAGAAACAAAGCTATACATCTAGTAGCCTGTTAGTCTCCTAGGCTCAGCGGGGGAGGAGTTAGTACCTAGTAGAAAAGTGTCTGAGAAGCTTAGCAGTTTGCCAAAATGGTTTGCAAGTATTTGGGCACGCAAGAATTTCATAGCAGAAGACAGCTGAACTACTAAAAACTATATACACCAAATATTCATAATAAATGGCTTGCCTTTTGACAGGCCCTTGACCGGTCAAAGTATAGCTTTAATACACAGCTGAATCTCTATAATATATTCTTGTGGCCTGCAAGAAGTGCATAGAAATCTTTTTATTTCATTTTTTATAGTATTTCCTATTTTATTTTGAGTCTATATATCTGAGTAATTACCCATTCTAATCAACTTGACTAAAGATTTATAAATTTTGCTGTTTTTAAAATAACTTAAATTTTTTTAACTTCATATTTTTTCTTTAAAAAACCCTTTATTATCTTCTACTTTCTGTTAACTTTGAGTTTGGCTTTTCTTTTTCCCATTCTTTGGGTAGAGTTATTTTGCTCGAAGTTGTCATTCACTAAATTATGCATAGTTATTCATTCATGTTTGTAGGAAAATCTTTTCTTGTTTCCCCTTTGATTCTTTGATCTGATTTGTTGTTGTTGTTTGTTTGCTTTTAGGTGTGTGTGTTATTTAATTTTCATAAATTTTCTCACTTTCTTGTTCTTCCTAAATATAATGAAACAAAATGAAGACTCAATAGACATTAGTCTTATTTGTTATGAGTTGTGTTGTGACTTGTACATGATCTATCCGACAGAAGGTTATATAAGTGCTAAAGAAGAAATTGTGGGGCTGTGAGTAGAGCACAGAGCTAGAGTTGTTGCCTCACGTGCACAAGGCTGTCGGTTCAATCTATAGAAGCCTACAATGAATGTATTTAGCAGGTGTTGAATGAAGTTGTGTGTACCACGTATATTGTTTGCTAGTTACTGTAAATCCATGTTGTTTTCCAAGTCATTTGTTTCCTTTTGTTTTATCCACTACAGAAAGTAGGGCTGGGTTCTGTACTGCTATTGAGTGACTCTCCTTTTCTTTCTTTCTTCAGTTCTGTGAATGCTTGCTTCATATTCTCAGGTATGCAATTATGTTTATTATTGTCATGTACTCTTGATTCATTGACTCATGTCATTTCATAATGTTTGCTTCGTCTCATCAAATAGTGTCTGACTTAGTTTACTTTAATACAAAAATAATCACCTTTGCTCACTTTAGGTTCTCATTGTAAGCCACCATCTTTCATTCTTTAATTTTCAACAAAACCATAATTCTCTTGCAAACAATAAGTAGTTATTATTTAAAAAAAGATGAGTAACTGTGTGTCTGTTCTTTCAGGGAGGTCGACCCATTTAAAGGGAAAGAGTTACTGCTGTCGTTTTCTTCATGGTTGTCTGCTTTGTAGTGACTTTTCTCTGGTTTTGCCTCTTGCTACTTTTTTGTTTTTATGAAAAAATTTTAAGTTTATTTATATTTTATTTGTATGAGTGTTTGCCTGCATGTATGCTTGTACACCAAATGTGCCTGGTGGTCATAGACTCCAGAAGAGGGTATCAGATCTCCTGGGACTGGAGTTATAGACAATTATGGGCTTCATTTGGGCTGGGAACTGAACCAGGTCCTCACTGAAAATAGTGAATGTCTTAACTATTGTGTAGCCCCTCTAGCCCATTATTTTTTTTAAGTGATCCACTTTGAATTTTCTTTCTTGTTTTTTTAAATTTAAATAGAATCTATAAGACATTTTTCTGTAGCTCTCATGTTCTATACACAATATAAACTTTATACATTTTAAATGATAAAATGCAACATTATCTGCATACAAAGTCTATAATTTCATTTCTCCATGCCCATATGATGATCCACTAAGATCACAAATTATGCTTTGTTTATTCTATGCTCATTACTCTATTGACATAGTCCTGTTTATATCTTTTATTTTCCAAATCAAAATCTAAAATGTTTAAAGCATCACCACTGTAGTATTATATCACTCTATCTCTCGTCCTATGCCTTATTTTCCCAAACACAAAGACTATGTCTCTCCATTTCCTTGCTATTCCATGAGCTTGGATGTTGTGCCAAGGGGAACCCTTAAAATTATGACTTTAAGATCAATCTATAAAACACAGCAAAAGTATATTTAAGAGAGCAAACACTTATATCTATAAAACTTTACTAGTGTGTTTTACACTTTTACATGTTTCTCTTTTGTTTCTTAGTGTCTTTTTATTTCAGTCCAAATGGCATTTTCAGCTGGAGTATTTCATAATTTAGGTTTAAGTGTTGAACACACTGAAATGCCCTTGATTTTGACAAATCAATTATTCTGTCTTGTATTAGCCTTCTGGTGATTCCTATTTGAGACCTTTTATTTTCTTAAAGTTTGATGGATAGTTCTTTCCCCAGATTTGGGAAGGCTTTAGAATTATTTCTCTAAGTAACTTTTTATTGCTTTTTTGGTGTCTATCCTTTTTCTGTTCTTCTCATGGTGTACATATTGATCTATTTTGTAGTTATTCATGAATCTGTTATGTTTTCTTCACATTTTTTGGTCTCTTTTATTGAAATTAGCTTTCCCAGCATCACACAATGTATCTTGATTACAATTTCCATTTCCTCTACTCCTCCCAGTTCCTCCCTACTTGCCCTTCCATCCAGATCTGCCTCCCTCCCCCACCGTTTCTGTCTCTCATTAGAAAACAAACAAGCTTCTAAGAGATAACAATAAAGTAAGACAAGATAATACAAAAACATACATTTGCTGAGAAAGATGAGACAGAAATAAGTACCTCAGTTACCCATAAAAATCCAGAACATCCCGTGAATAGGTTTTACATTTCTCTATCCAGAACATCACGTGAATAGGTTTTATATTTCTCTCCTCCTGCAGCAGAGAGGGACACACTGCAGTGACTTTTCCCAGAGGTACTCATCTGCGATAAAATCTTCCTTGTTGGAAGCAACCTTCAAGGATTTAATGAATTCTGGGTCAATGCCTACTGGTTTATTTAAGGCATAAACATATTGCACCAAAATCAGACATGAGAAAAATGGTGCCAATTAGTTTTCCTGCTTCAAGGAAAACTGAAGAGTTGAGAGTTGCCTGCCAATCCCGGAGGCTGAGATGAAGGAAAGGACATGAGAGGGCTCCATGAACTTTCCTGTCTATACACGTGAAGCAGAATCTAGTTTATCTAACATGCAGTAGCTGCATAATTGCTTTTGGAATTCCTCACAGAAGGAACTGCCCTGTGTTTAGCCAGATATCATTATTTTCTCATTGGATATTAAAATACTCATGATTTCTGGACTTTAGGAACGCATACATCAACAAAATGGAAAAGAGTTCATGCCACATCTGACTTAAAAGTATACTGTTGCCACACCGGCAACGGTGTCGCCCGTGTGACAAATGCCGATCTGGTGGTCTCACGAGGAAGGGGGGCACGTGTCTCTCGAGGCTAGGCCCCCGG
>CABHPH010090107.1:0-22146 GCA_902168325.1 Peromyscus nudipes
TTTTTTTTTTTGGAGACAGGGTTTCTCTGTGTAACAGTCCTGGCTGTCCTGTTCTGGAACTCACTTTGCAGACCAGGCTGGCCTCAAACTCAGAGAGATCTGCCTGCCTCTGCCTCCCAAGTGCTGGATTAACAGCACACTACTTCTTAAACTACCCCACTGTTCAAAAACATTTCAGACACTCACACTGTACACCCAGCATGCTCTAAGAAAGACATACCAGAATATGGTTTTATTTTATTTATTTATTTTTTTTTGTTTTTTTTGAGTCAGGGTTTCTCTGTGTAGCTTTGCACCTTTCCTGAAACTCGCTTTGTAGACCAGGCTGGCCACGAACTCACAGAGATCCGCCTGGCTCTGCCTCCTGAGTGCTGGGATTAAAGGCGTGCGCCACCACCGCCCGGCTTATTATTCATTTTTTAAGTAATTTTTTTTTTTTGAGATAAGGTCTTACTATGCAGCCCTTGCTGGTCTAGCCTTGAGCTCAAAGAGATCAGCCTGCCTCTTCCTCCCCAGTGTTGGAATTAAAGGCTTGTGCCACCACACCCAGCTCAGAATGTGTACTTTAAGGACATGGGGTAGGAGGCTGTTCAATTACCCAAAGGGAATACAAAGCTTTTTGTCTGCCACCTGTTACCCTACAGGCCTACCCCAGACGTGGCCACAGGGCACAAGCATCTCTGATTCAGTCACCTATGGTTGTAGCTGGCCTACACAGCACTATGGAGGACAGTGAGTTCCAGGCAGCTTGTCTGACAAAGGAAACAGTTCTATTCTGCAGCTGATTCCCAGGGGCAACACCAACCTCTCTACAGTCTGTTAGCAGGAGTGAGGCTCATTCTCGGTGGCCTTTGTTGAGAGCCATTCTCTGTGAGCCACAGGAACGGCAGCAGAGGCAGAGTGACTGGAGATGGGTAGGAGGCAAGTGTTACGGAATTTGGCTTACCCAAGGAACTGAATACAGGAGTGGGGAATGTAACTGCAAGAAAGAGCCAGAGCAGTAACTCATGGGAGGGGCTGCATGATCTTGGCAGTAAAAGCTCCTCTGTGCTTCCCTGAGCCCAGAGTCACCTCATTGGTCACCTCAATCTCACTGAAGTCACAGGCTGTTTACTGCTGATGTCATCCAAGAGTGAAGCAATCCAAAACAGTGACCCACTCATATCTACATTCTGCACTTCCGGGATTCAAACACAGAACTTATTTCAGGAGAATGAAGACAACCGCAGGCTCAAGAAAAATTTATTTATGGGTATTTTGCACAGTCCCTGGCACCAAATAATTGTTCGATATGTGACGGTGCTGGAAAAAAGGCTTATCCTAGAGATGAGTTGCACACCAGGCCCCAGAATGCAGCTGGCTTCTGTGACTCTTGCAAAGGCCCAGGCTAAAATGAACTGCTCTGAACTCTGTTCCTTTAGCACTGGGCCTGGCTTCCCAAATGGCATTTCTCATATTGTCTTATATCACAGTGGTCTGTGCCTTAAAGAGTAGGGACCAAATCATACTTACCAGTGTATTTAACACAGCATACCACCCAAAGGCTGGCACAGAGTTAGGGCCCACAGGAGCTCACCACATAGTAAGTAAAACACACAGATTTGTGTTGCGCTTGGCAATAGCCGGAAGTGAGAGGCTGGAACAAGCTGCGCTCAGAGTCATCACCCACCTTCCCCACCTACCTCCTGAACGTTCCTGTGAGTAAAATCAACCACAAGTGGGTACAAGCAAAGCCTTTGGTCTTTTTTTTTAAGCTTCTAATCTGAAAAGTGTTTTGTCCTTTAACTGGTCATTTAAATCTTTACTACAAGCCTGGTAGGCTGGAGAGCAGGAAGTTACCAATTCCACTGCACAGATGAGGATGCTGGCTCACCACACCATACTCAGCATGCTCCAACCAAGCAGGCTCAGTCAATCTTAGAGTTTCTCCATTACAGCCTTCTTCTATCTCCACAGAGTAAGTGCGTCCCTGACCCTGAACCTCTGTGCAGCCCTGTGAGTGCTTCTGCAACTGTTCCCAGGTCTCCAGAACCCGGGCCACAGACCACAAGGAATTTCACTTTTTTTTTTTTTTTTTTTTCTCGAGTCAGGGTTTCTCTGTGTAGCTTTGCACCTTTCCTGGAACTCACTTTGAAGACCAGGCTGGCCTCGAACTCACAGAGATCCACCTGGCTCTGCCTCCCAAGTGCTGGGATTAAAGGCGTGCGCCACCACCGCCCGGCTAAGATTTCTAACACCATAGAAAAATGAGTGATCTTAATTTTGGCTGATTAATCTTGGATTTTTTTTTTAAGACTTTTAAAACAGGACGATCACATTTTGCAAATGAATGTATTTATCTAAAATAAAAAAACATGGGCCAGGCAAGTTGGCACATGAACTTAATCCCAGCACTAGGGAGGCAGAAGCAGGTGGATCTGTAAAAGCCAGCCTGGTCTATAGAGTGAGTTCCAGGCCAGTCTAGGCTACATAGTGAGATCCTGTCTCAAAACTACAACACCCTAAAAAACCAAATAAAATAAAAATAAAATCATGACCACTACATGTTTTTCTTCAAATACAGAAAAAGTATTAACACTTTAATCATTAAGTCTATTATGAAATTAAAACAAAAAACTCTCCGTTCATAAACATGAAAGCTTTTAAAGAGCAAAGTTCAGTGATTGCAATATACATCCAGTCACGCCCCACTGAGAAAGTAAAATATCACAGAGGGCAGCTGAGCCTGTCTTATCCTTCATTTTTTCGGTAGGCGGAAACAGAAGCTTACTTAAAAAAACAACAAAAGCCCTCAGGTGATTGGCTTACAAATGAAACTGGCCAGAACACTTGTTATCACTCTGAGGCAAGCGGTTTCACAGGCAAGACCACACACTGCAGTGGTGAGCAAGGAAGTGAAAGCTCCAGGAATCACGTCTCCTTTTAAGACAAGTTCTCTGTGCAGTCCTGACTGTCCAGGAACTTGTTTGTTTTTGTTTTGTTTATTTCAAGACAGGGTTTCTTTGTGTAACCCTGGCTGTCCTGGATCTCATAGATCACTCTGTAGCCCAGGCTGACCTTGAACTCATAGAGATCCCCCTGCCTCTGCCTCCCAAGATCTGCAATTAAAGGCGTGCACTAGCATACCTGGCCTCCTGTCTTCTTTAAATTTTTTTCTAAAAATGACATTTACTTAATTTAGTGTGCTTGTGGAGGTCAGAAGACAATCTGCAGGGGTCAGTTTTCTCTTTCTACCATGTGGGGCCCTAGGATCAAACTTAAGTCGACAGGCTCCGTGGCAAGCACCTTCACCTGTGAGCTATCTCAACAGCCTGGAATCATGTCTTCCGAAGTCAGTTCAAAAAATCTGGGCTGCTTCATCTGGAGCTATAATTATATATAGGAGACACATATATAGCCCTACAGTAGGCTTCAAATCTAAATCTCAGCCTGGTCATCTCTTTTGTATGAGTGGGGACAAAAACACAAGGCCGGTACCATCCACATGATGGGGCTGTATACCCAACTTCTTGCATTGTTTTGAGGGCTAAATGAGACAATGCATATTGAGCAAAAAAAAGCCACAGTCAATGGCAGGAGGAGGTAGGTACATTTATCTATTAGAAATGTTTATGATATGAAGTTGGAAAGATGGCTCATTGGTTAAGACCACTGGCTGCTTTTCCAGAGGATCTGGGTTTGATCCCCAGAACCCACATTGTAGCATGAGTCTTAGAAGGTCTTATTAATAAAATCAAACCCGAGCCAGGTATTGGGGTGAACACTGGAAGGTCAGAGAGACAGAATAAGCCACAGCTATCTCACCTCGCTGGGTCCTCAGCTGGTCTTGTTTCCTCAGACTGGATGCCCCGAGCCCTCATCCAGAATGGGTCTCAGCTGAACTGCTGCTAGAAGCCTGAAAGCTTAACCAGCCACATGTTTCTCCAGGCCAAAGGCTTCTCCAGGCCAAAGGCCTGCTCAGGCCAAATGCCCTAGTTTCTGGTCCTCACGCCTTATATACCTTTCTGCTTTCTACCACCACTCCCTGGGATTAAAGGTGTGGCTTTCCGGGATTAAAGGTGTGTATCACCGAGCCTGGCCGTTTCCAATGTGGCCTTGAACTCACAGAGATCCAGAGGGATTTCTGTCTCTGGAATGCTAGGATTAAAGGCGTATGCTACCACTGCCTATCCTCATGTTTAATATTGTGGCTGTCCTGTTCTCTGACCCCAGATAAGTTTATTAGCATACACAATATTTTGGGGAACACAATACCCCCACACCACATGGTAGCTCACAACAGTCTGCACTCCAGTTCCAGAGAATCTGACATCCTCTTCTGGTCTCCATGGGTACTAGGCATAAAAGTGGTGCAGAAACACACATGCAGGCAAAACACCCATACACATAAACATTAAAGACATCATTGAGAGGAGGGATGTAGTTCGGTTGGTAGAGTATGTCCATCACAAATACAAGTCCTAGGCTGCATCCCCAGCACCACATCACCTGCACATGGTGGCACATGCCACTAAACCTAGCACTTGGGAGGGAGAGACAGGAGGACCAGAAGTTTAAGATCATGTATGTCTACATAGTGAGTTTGAGTCTAGCATGAGATACATAAGACCCACCTGTTAGCATTTAGGCATCTGTACTGGCCTGCCCTTAGGGTCCTGACAGGATATACCTCAGCTGCAGCCTCCTGTGGGCATTAGCTAGTTTCCTTATAAAAGGCGGCCTTGCCCACCACCTGTCTCCTTTCTCTTTTCCCTTCCTCGTCCCCAGGGACCAGTCCCTGCCCCCTTCTCTCCCCTCCCCTCAATAAACCTCCTACATGGGCCCTGATGTATGGTGTGACTCCTTCCCACCGTTTTTAAAATACAACATCGGTTCCCTGACTGGGAAGGCTCTCCTGGCAGTTTGTAACAGGACGGAACCCTGGAACCTGGTCCGCCCGCAATAGCTCTACTTTTCCACCTAACAGATCGGATCACTGGGACTTTCCATTCAACACCAACAATTGGTAAGCCCCCCACTTCTGGCCATTTCCCACGAATGAGGCTTTGTTTCTCGAACACAGTCCTCACCTTCTAGCTTTTCTAGAAGTCCTGGTACCAGGCAACTATGTCTTACTCGGGTTCCTAGCCCATTGGCCCGTGCTTTTTGGACGACAGTCCACTGAGCAGCTTGCGCCTTCTCGTCAGTCCTCGCTGAATTTCTGGGATGCTGGAGATTCCAGCCCTTGGACCTTCTCTACCTCACTCATGAAAATGTGCCTACCTTCATAAGGGCTTAACTTACCCGCCTTTGTAGTCAGACTTGGTCCTATGTACCAATCAAAATGGCTGCTCACCAGCACTCCATATCCTGGTATTTTACAGGACCTTTGCAGCTTCTGCCAGCCACCCGGTAGATGGAAGAGGTACCCTGCTTTCAAGCTTTCTCTTACCAAGTCCTTTCTCCAACGCAGCTTTTCACTCATTCATTCTCGCTCTCCCCTTCCCTCACACTTGTAACAAATCTGCTTTCTCATTCACCAACAGCTCTGCCTTCCATTCAATACCAACAATTCGGTCTCTGGTGGGGCCACCTGCCTCTGACCATTCCCCTAGATGTGAGGCTTCATTTCTCAAGCACAGTCCTTTCCTTGCCTTCTGGCTTTTCTCAAAATCCTGGTACCAGGTGACTGTGTTTCTCTTGGGCTCCTAGCCCTCAGTCCCTGTTCTTGTGTGACGGAGCACTGAGCAGCTTGTACCCACTTAATCTGATCCTCCCTGGATCCCTGGGACGCCAGAACATTCAGGCCTTTGGATCATCTTCTCCCTGCTTCATCCTTGGGAACTGTGTCATATACCTCCTCCCTCCCATTGGGATCTCTTTTGGAGACCCACTGACCATTCTTTGGAACAGGCAGTTGGGGAACTGAGAAAGAATTCTCCACTTTCTTCCCTTTTTTTGCTCTAAGACCCGCTTGTGTGTGTCTGCTCTTCCTCCCTAAATGTTCTGTTTGCTGAAACGTGCGAATCAGAGATGGAGAAGCCAGCTTCGTCTTGCTCAGCACACACCGGTTCTCCCTTTCTGTTTACTCAACTCCTGTTTAATTCTGTGTGTATGTACATGTACTACTAACAGCAGCCATGTGGCTCTCTCCATCTTGGCTGGTGATCTCATCATGATTTCTTGTGAGCTCCAGGGAGTCGACTTGGATCCACCTCAAACAGTATTTTGCCAGGTCCAAGCAGTGCTGGACGGTTCCACAGAGCCTGGACAGCGAAGTGAAACAGCTACCTCAGGACATGGCCAGCACCCTAGTTTTCTCAGGTCCCCCAAAGATGATCAACGCCCGCCCCCCCCCTCCAGGCCAGCAGGAAGCAGTCTCAAGAACATGGCGCCCTCATCCCCGCCTCACCTGCTACCCTTTCTAACTCCTCACCTTTTTATAATAAACAAAGAGAGGACCGTTAGCATTCAGGCATCTGTACTGGCCTGCCCTTAGGGTCCTGACTGGATACACCTCAGCTGCAGCCACTAAGAGCACTCTCTGTGTGCATTCCCTGTGTTCCCTTATAAAAGTTGGGCCTTGTCCACCTCCCGTCTCCTTTCTCTTTCCCTTCCTCGTCCCCAGGGACCGGTCCCTGCCCTCTTCTCTGCTCCTTCTTTCTCCCTTTCCCTTCAATAAACCTCCTACATGGGCCCTGTTGTATGGTGTGACTCCTTCCCACTGTTTTTAAAATACAACACCACCCATCTCAAAAACAAGACAAAACAAAAATTAACTATAGATAGAATTGTTAGAGATGACACCCAGAACAGTAATAAGGCACAAAGCTTGTTTGGAATGCATCTACAGCTATAAAAAAACCCAAGATCTCCAAACACCATGGGTTATATGACTATATGCCTAAATACTATGCAATTGGCAGTTAGAATCCTTATTTTGTGCATAACTCTTTCCAACACACTATTAATTCCAGATTATCTTTTCACTGACTTTAAGCAAATTAAGGCGAGTTAAGTTACTTTAAATGAAAGAAAAAAACTTTTTGTGAAACAAATCATTTTTATTCAAGCTAAATCCAAGGGATTTGTAAAAGCCAGTGGCATTTATTCAAGTGTCTCACTTGGGAAATTTGGAGGAAAAAAATCAATGTCTGAGGTCATACAGGACTGACTTTAAGCACACTAATATGGCTGTCTTTAATGTCTTTAAACATTAAACAAGCCAGCCCCTCTCCACAGACAACAGACAGTTATGCCCCTAAGCAAGGAAGCCAGCTCCACCTGACTAGCTGGGGAGAGAGCAGGCAGCAAGCTGAGGAAGCTTTTAAGGTCTAATTCATTCAGTCACACACCCCAAGTGAGTGCCTTTGCGTGGGGGATCGGATTCTCACTGCCAAGACATAAAAAAAAAGTTTTATAATATCCTAGTCCACACTGTGCCTTTTGAAATATCGATGTCCCTCACATAAAGCTATTCCAGAACCCCTCAAGCCCCTCAAACATTAACACCAGCCGGAATCCATCATTCCTTCTTTGATGTATCAAATGCCCTTCGTTAGACTTTACTGTTATACCTATATTTACATTGCCAAAGGGATAACCAATGCTTTACATGTAAAAACAAGCAGCAACACAGGTCAAATGGTAGGTGTTGACAATAAACAGTGAGAAAAAAAATGCAGGCTCATGGCTCTTTGGGGAATGCTGTATTAACTTCAATTAGCGGCAAGTTACAGAACAGGCTAAGAGTATTCGGAGGAGGCAGAGCTAAGGGATGTAAGGCCAAGGACATGACAGGCTGTGGAGAATCAGGCTCAGTCCAGAAGGTATGAAATTTTATGAGGTTCCAGAGAACATTCTGGAAAACATGCTTACAGTTAATACTGCTTTGCACATTTTCAAATGTGCTGAGATGAAATCAGACTCCAATGATGTGCTTTTTACAACTGAAACAAAGGAAGTCTAGGCACAGTGTTCATGGGTATAGTTCCAGTTGTTTGGACTGCTAGAACCACTTGTGCCTAGGAAGGAATTCAAAGCTAGCCTCAGAAAAAAAAGACTAAATAAAACAGCATGGCCCGTCTGGGAACTTGCTGTGAGCAGACCCTGACACTACCTTGATAGTGAAATAGCAGCTAGAGAACAGGCTAAGAGCCAAGTAACAAGGAACCTTGGGGCCAAGGGTGGCACATTTCACTTTCCAGTAAACAGGGGAGCCACAGAGAAATACGATCAGAGCCACACTTTGGAGCAACATAGGCAGCAGTGTGGGAAGCAGATGGCTTAACAAGGTAAGCATGGAGGCTGATAAACTCTGACGGAGTCTAGAGGAGACCAAAGAGCCCCAGCTGGGACAAGGTAAGAGGGCAGGTAACACCACTATGGAATTCTTTAGTTAATTCATCTGTTTACTTCCTGTTGTCAGGGACTCTGACACTTGTTCAGCTAGTCTCACTTCTAGAACAAAATCTTGTATACAGCAGGTGCTCAGCTAGTAAATCCTAAATCAATGAACCTTAAGACAGGAACTCCAGCTAAGTCTTGTTTGCATTCCTCAACAACTGAAGCAGAATGATGTATGTAAAGGATGCTCAAAAACATTTGCTAGTATACTATTTTAAAGGCATATGTCCTGAACATTCTCGAAGAATGACATCAGCTAGTATAGCTCGGCAGTAGAGTGAGACCCTGAGTTTTATTCCCAGTACCACATAATCTGGGTGTGTTTGGCACACACCTGCAATCCCAGGACTTGGGAGGTGGACAATGGAGGATCTGAAATTCAAGGTCACACTTGGATCACTGGGAGTTTGAAGCCAGCTGGAGCTAGAGAGCTTGTCTACAAACAAACCAAATGACATCAAACGTCTTGTCCAGAGATCTCATACCATCAGCACTGCACAACCCGAACACGGGCATCACATAACCCAGCTGGGCCCTGGTATTTTGAGATCACTGTTCAATACAAGCCAGCAACACCATGGCCTTGCTGTGCTTGTGTGACAGCATCCCCTAGACTGCATCGTTCCCCATGGCTGCAGCTACCAATGGAAGCCTGTTAGCAGTTTATGACTCTCACACTGCCTGGCAGCCCAGTGACTGTGTGAGGAGGGTCCCCACAGAGGAGGACTAGAGCTTTAACTTCTCTGCTCCATAAAGAACAGAAAAGGGCATTTAATTCTTCTGAAGTAGAACATGCCAGGCTCAAGCCATCACTGACAGACACATCACCACAGTCTGCACAAGCCCTCCAAATGCCAGACTCTCCAGGCAACTGCCTGCTGCCTAATTACAGAGACTCATCTGATAGCATGGCAGTTTTGGAAAAGTGTTCTCTGCCTCTGAGAAACAACATCCACAGGATTTGGGAGGTGCGGGGGTGGGGAATCTATGCTGTATTCATACCTTTGGGGTTCCAAACTTCTATGCAAATCCTGACTTCCACTTTCCAGTGTCAAAGTAAGTCAATCATTTAACCTCTCTCATTTTTTTTTTTTTTTCATTTGAAAAATGAAAATGATTTGGTCTGTCCAACAGGGTTCTGGGGAGCTAACATGTGATGGTTCATCTCAATTGCTAACCTAAGACAGATCAAGAATCACCTAGGAGAAGGGTCTCTGGGCATGCCTGTGGGGACTTGGTTGATTAGAATAACTGAGGCATACAGATCCACCCACCAGTCCCTAGGCTAGGATCCTGGAATATATAAAGAGAAGCAAGTGAATTAAACACAGGCCGTCATCACACTGCTTCTGAACTATGGGTACAATGTGGGCGGCTGCCTCAAACTCCCGCGGCTGTCACCAGCTCACCACTACAGAATACTATTCTCCTTTAAGTGGCTTTTGTCAGGTTATTTCATCACAGCAACAGAAAAACTTAGACATCACATGATACAATAAATATGGTGTCTGCTACCCAACAGCATTAACAAATACTAGTTTCTTCTGTAGGTGGGGGTGAGAGCTCAGTGAGGAACAGCTTGCATGGAACAGGCCTCCTGGGGCATCACACACAGAGAAGAAAGACATTGGTGCTACAGAAGCTATGCAAACGGACAACTAGCTGTGTCTGCCTCTGCTACACTGGAGAAAGTTACAAAATGTGAGTGACAGAGGCTGTCCCCAGTACATAAAGGAAACTAATCTGTTTGCCAAGGGAGGAAATAGCATAGGATGAAGATTCTAAGTTGTTTGAAGCTCCTTCCCTAATTACCACTCATAATGAAAATTTAATTGCCAAGTTAAAAGCAAATTTCACTTTTTCTGTCAGAGAATCTCTGCAGAAACTGGCACATTTTGTTTGAACAGGAAATCAAAGTTACTTTAATGCTTAAATGAGATCTAAGGAGCTGCAGATGTTTCTCTGGGAATAACGAGCTTCAAAACTCTGCCTTACTAGGCTGCAGCAACTCATAGCTTCAGGAGACCAAGAACCGCTCGAGCTGGTGCTCCGGTTTACTGTGGGGTTATCTACCCCCATGGGTTCATGCCTTGGAAGCTACACGTGTTTGGTGATGCTAAGAGGCGAGGCCTGGTGAGAGGTTCCTAGCTCACCGGGTAGTACTCTGGGGTTCTTTGGTTAGTTCCTCACAGAGGTTGTCACCAGCAGTCACCAGCCTCCAAAACTGTGAGCTAAACAAACCTCTGCTGGGACTGCAAGATGGCTTATTGGATAAAAGCCCTTGCCACACAAGCATGATGACCTGAGTTCAATCCTCAGGACCCGCACGACTCCCAGAAGCTGTGCTCTGACCTCCACAAGCACCCCATGGCACCCACTAAATTTAAGAAACAAAAAATAAATAAACGCCTTTATTTCAAAGCAGACTGCCTCGGGTATTTCCTTATAGTAATAAAAAACTGGTAATACAGCTAGGTAGCTAGGTAGGTGGAAAGGATTTGAATTCTAAGTATCCAGTGCTAGGCCAGAGAGAGGATCTCTGGCACAGAGGTGCTTACAACACAGTAGAAGATAGAGAACCAGGAAACATCTCAAGGTTAGGAAGTACAATCAAGAAATATTAGGGTCATGGAAAAACAGCAAGAAAGAAAAAGGTGACCTTCCTGAGGTGCTCTAACATGTGTGCCTTCCTGCTGACCCACATGTGTGTCAGCCCCTAGTCTGCTCACCTGTAAGGTGCTGGTGAGGAAGTTGTCCTGGGAGACAATGTCCACAAAGAAGTCGGCAGGGATCTCACCGAGCTGGTGGTACAGGATGGAGATGAGGCTGACATACAGGGTATGGTGCTTCACCATGGCTGCTTCTGACCGACACAGGAGGTTCAGGAGCCGCTTCCAGTGCTCAAACGCCTCATACACATTGCCCAGCAGGAAGCACACGAAGGCAAACTGGAGCTCACCTATGAGGTACAAGAAGAGCTAAGATTCTCACAGTAAGGTACACCAGCTGACATTCCCCACATGATTTACAATGCCATCATTTCCACAAGACCTTGGCAACAGGGAGCCTTGTATCCCTGTCACTCCAACAGAACTTAGGATGGGATTCTGCACCCAACAAGCACTCAGAAAATATTATTGCTCAACTGCTAAAAATTCAAACCATGGGACACCAAACTGTGGCTAGATATTTACACAAAAACAGATCACAAGAAAAGCAGTAATACTACATGTCTGTCACTTTAGGAGGTGGACCCTAAACCTATCCATCAGAATTACTAACAGATCTCATTAAAAGCAAAGCTGCCCAGAGCTAGAGAGGTGGCTCAGGGATTAAGAGTATTTGCTACTCTTCCAGAGGACCCAAGTTCAGTTCCTAGCACCCACTACAAGCATCTTACAACTACCTGTGACTCCAGCTGCAGGAGATATGACAACCTCGTCTAGTCTCAACCTGCACACCTGCACTCATGCAAATACCCACCACAGACACAGACACACAGACACACACACACACACACACACACACACACACACACACAGAGGCATAATTAAAAATAATATAATAAATCCTAAAACTTTAAAAAAAGAAAGTAAGTAAAGCTGCCCGCTTGTCAACTCAGAGATTTTGGTTAAGTAGAGATGATAGACTCCAGAATTGGTAAAAACAAGATCAAAGCTGGGGGCTGAAGAGATGGCTCAAAGGTTAAGAGCACTGGCTGCTCTTCCAGAGGTCCTGAGTTCAATTCCCAGCAACCACGTGGTGGCTCACAACCATCTGTAATGAGATCTGTTGCCCTCTTCTGGCCTGCAGGGACACATGCACACAGAACACTGTATACATAATAAATAAATAAAATCTTTAAAAAACAAACAAACAAAAAAAAAAACACCCACAAGATCAAAGCAAAGTATTTTACAATCAACTCTTATCATTTCCATGTTGCTGAAACGGTCACCTCTTGGTGGCTCATAGTCTAAGCTTCCCATGAATATAGGTGACATGACCCACTATCGGGCTGGTGAAAAGCTGCATTACACACCATACTCAGTCCTCAGCCCAGTTCCTCCACGTCACCAGAGAAGGCAGCATTTCCCTCATTTTAAGATGAGGTCAAGGGCATGCCCAAGACTGTGTAATGTGTTTTAAATGATGGAAAGCTAGATCAGATTTGATACTGGAACATTTGATGTAGGAACATTTCTAGAGTCTCCCACAGCAGGAAGTTCCTAAATTCCTATTACCAGTCAGCTTAGTTTTGTTTATTTACTCACAGGGCTCTGATGTTATCTCTGAGCAGCCTAGTGGCTAAGAGCATGGGCTTTGGAGCCAAACTGCCTGGATTCAAATCCCAGCTCTACTATTTAGCAGCAGTGTGACCTAAAGCAAGTTTTGTAATCTATTTATGCCTTGATTTCCTTATTTGAGAGTTATAATGAAGAGTAACTTACTACAGTGGCTGTTAAACACTTAGAATAATACGGGACACAAAGTAGCACTCAAAATGCCAGTTCCTTTTCAAATCTCCAATTAGTACCTGTCTCCAACAAAGGCCTGACAATCTGGAAGCCACTACCCATGTGCAAGCAACTGGGCAAATGAGCTAGATGCAGCGGTGCAATCTGTAATCCCAGCACTCAGGAGGTGGGGGTGGGGGCAATCATGGACACTGCAAGTCCCAGGCCATCCAGGGTTACAAAGCAAGACCTTGACTCTAATAAATGAACACACTCACATTGACTCACCAAACACATTCTCCCTGGCTTCAAAGGTAGCCATATATTTAAGATATATATATATATATATATATATATATATATGCATGCCATAAAAACAATGAATCAGCCAGTGGTGGTGGCACATGCCTTTAATCTCAGTACTTGGAAGGCAAAAACAGGCGGATCTCTATGAGTTTGAGGCCAGCCTGGTCTACAAATCAAGTTCCAGGACAGCTAGGGCTGTTGTTACACAGAGAAATTTATATTAATTACATTAATTACATTTATATTATTATGTCATGCATTAAAGATGTATCCATTGATGGAAGTTCCAGGAAGTCCTCTATGTTAAACCTGAATAAATGCCAGCCTCACAGGAATGATCTAAAGTCCCTAGACGAGTATAATACTCAACAGAACTCTGGCTCCAAATGGCAAGAAACTGCATGGTATCACATTGGGTATTGAGAGCCATCTGTTTCAGAACAAACAAGTAGATCTCCTTATTTGATAGTAGATACATTTCCATTTTGCTGAAGACCTACTATATATGATACTACACATAGTGATTTGAAATAGTACACTAATCTTTTGGACTTCTTTATAGCTGTGGTAAGAAAACTAGCCACGATGTTAGGCTTTAAAATACCTCTCTTTAAAAAGTCCAATGTTGACTTACAAAGTCTTTATTCTATAGAATATGTTTACCTTAAAGGAAAACACACATCCTCATACATATTTCCTAAATATAAAAAGATCTTTCATATTGTGGCAAGTCTCAGTGTGGGTTCATTTTAGGAGTAAAACTGCCTTCTACTCTACCTCATGCTTACTTGTCCTTGATAGCAAACAATGCAGTCTACTTATATATTATATATAAATAAATTGTAATTAAATGTAAAAAAAAAAAAAGATGTATCCATTAAAATGTCCATTGTGTCATCAGTTCAGCCAAGGATATAAAAAGGTCTCTAACCAAACTTCTCACCAACCTCCACCAACAGGAAACTATGTAAATACCCTGGACAATTTATCAGAAGACAGGACAGGCGTTAAAGGTATAGCAGGGCCGGGGAGATGCTCAGTCAATGAAGCGCTTGTCTTGCAAACGCATGGACCAGGGTCAGGTCCCAGAACCCGAATCACAAAAGCTGGAGTGGTGGTGTAAGTGCTCACAATCCCAGCACTGGGGAGGCAGAGACAGGCAGATGCCTGGGGTCTACTCTGGCCTACTCTACTCGGTGATTTCTAGGTCAGTGAGAGAACCTTCTCAAAAGAAAAAGGTTAGTAGCGCTTAAGGAACAACACCCGAGGGCCTGACCTTTGGCCTTCATATGTGGCATGTGCATGAACACACACAAACAGCAAGACAAATGTTTGTTGTCATTAGTATTCAAGAAATAGAAATAAGATACCACTTTTCAACCACTGAACTGAAGAGGCCTTCACTAAGAAACCATGCTGAGTGCTTTCAAAAGTGATGAACAGCCTCCTACCCCCTGGTGAGGAGGCAAAATCTGGCAACACACACACAATCCAACCCTAAGCCTGGGCATAATCACACTCAAGAGTGCTTACTAGGCTAAATGTATAACAGAAGAATAGGAGCATCTTAAGGAGTAACCACCGAGAACTAGTTTTGTAGCTCTGCACACTGAAGAGGTGAGCTGTGACATGGAAATACAGCACATCACAAACGCTTCTCTTTAATCTTGTTTCTATAAAAACTCCATGTGCTCCTAGAATGTAACTGAAGTTTAAAAGACTGGATTCTAAAAGACAAGTGAAATATAACTTATACTTTTTGTTTGTTTGTTTTTTGTGGTTTTTTTTTTTTTTTTTTTTTTTTTAGACAGGGGTTTCTCTTGGGTAGCTTTTGCGCCTTTCCTAGATCTCACTCTGTAGCCCAGGCTGGCCTCTAACTCACAGAGATCCACCTGCCTCTGCCTCCCAAGTGCTGGGATTAAAGGTGTGTGCCACCACCGCCCGGCAACAAGTGAAATATATAGAAATACACAGGAAAAAGATAAAAGGAAGGAAAAATGTACTAAACTGTGAAAATGGTTATTTCTAGGTGTAGGACTTGGAGTAAATTTTATTTTTGCTTTTGTTCTGTGATAAATACATATTATTTTAAATTAAGAGAGCAAGCAGCAATAAAAACTGTAACAATTAAAATAAAAATAAAAGTCCTGGTCTAAGCCAGGGAAGGGACCAACATTTTTTTTTGTTTTTTTTTGAGACAGGGTTTCTCTGTGTAGCTTTGCGCCTTTCCTGGAACTTGCTTTGGAGACCAGGCTGGCCTCGAACTCACAGAGATCCGCCTGGCTCTGCCTCCCGAGTGCTGGGATTAAAGGCGTGCGCCACCACCGCCCGGCTGGGGACCAACATTTTAAGAACTCAAAAGCAAACTGAAGTGTCAGACGAGGCTTATAGGAACATAGACAGAATTGGCCTAGCAACTAAGAGCCATGGGGCTCTGGTCTCAATGTGACCACTCTATTGGTCACATCCCTTCTCTCTACAGAGCTAGGCTATGTCACTGATTACCAAACATGGGATTATGTGCACCAGCTCATCTAAGATGCTCAAATCATTATATGGATAGCCAGACAGCCAAACTGCTGGGGCCTTGATATAACTCTCTTGACTTAAAATATCTAGGCTAAGGGTAAAGATACATATGTATGTTTAATGACTTCTAATGAGTCTACCTCCTTCAAGAGCTCTGAAAAAAACGAGCCCTCTATTCTAAAGTACCCCCACTAGCATCCTCTCCTAAAAGTCTAGTTCTTTCTTACCAAGTACATCCTGAGGGTTGCAAGGGAACTGCTTGCTGAGCACAGTCTCAAGGGCATAGCTCAGGTCCATGCTGTGCCTGGTGATCTCTGCGGGTGTGGCACCTGCTGGGAACATCTGAGTGGGCAACTCGGAGAAGCGGATCTCTGTCCCAGCCCTGGGCTTCATCTCAGGCAGCCGGGCTAAGCCCTCTTGGTAGCTTTTGCACTCAGTACCACAGAGGGGTAGATTCTGCTCCACTCTGTCCTTGGTGTGCTTCATGGAAAGCACAGGCAGGACATCTGAGAAGGCACAGATCTGCCGGCTCTCAGGCTGCAGCTTCTCCATGGTGGCCTCACTGATGAAGTTGGTGAGTGAGATCCATTTCTTGAGTGTAGCATATGGGTAAGGTCCCAGAAACTGGTCTAGCTCAGGGAGATTGGCTCTCATGGCTTCTACTTCAGCCTCTGGAGCTGGAGACAAGTCTACCTCTTCCTGAACTGCATTCCAGCGCAGGACTGTCAGCCCCCGCTGCTTCAGGCTAAGAAAGAAGCCCATCCGAGGGCCCACCTCCCTGGGATTGGCCTTGTCCACAGAGCTGTAGTGGAGGAAGTGGATGCCAGGAGGGATCATCTTCACACCCCGGAACTTGGGCCCCACCTCCCAGGAGTTGTAGTCAATGCCAAACTCTGTCCCCTTGGGCATGTTCAGAATGACCACAGTGGCTCCTTCAAAGAAGAGTTGTTTGGCTAACTCAGGATCCATCTGCATGGAAGCCATGGGGCCAGTGTTGGGTAACCAAAGGCAGGCTCTTTCTTGACTTCTAGAACAACAGAGAAAAAAGAGAATGAGTTGACCAGAGTGTGGGAAAAGGCTACTTCATTTACTGCACATTCTCTACACGTCACATATTGAATTCGATCTTGACAGAATTAACCCTCATAATCCTCAAGGCAACACTGCATCTGTCTAACATCTGTCTAACCCTGCATCTGTCTAGGAAAATCAGGACAATGAGATTTTAGGGTTTTGATTTAAGAAGCAAGAGTCTTCATTCCACCACTTAAAGAAAGGTCACACGGTGGCAAAAGGAAAGCCCAACTGCTGGTCCTGCAGGCCTGTGTCCACTGCACACTCTTAGACTCTGCACTCAAGTCTTTCTCCTAACAGAGGGTAAGGATGGAAAAATACCCATGGCCCATTTTAAACTAGAACTGTGCTAAAATCATTTTAAGCTACAATTCTATCTAAACCCTGCTACTGGAGAGTACCTTTTTTTTTTTTTTTTTTAAGTTTTTATACAGCATGTATGACTGCAGGCCAGAAGAGGGCACCAGATATCATTACAGATGGTTGTGAGCCACCATGTGGTTGCTGGGAATTGAACTCAGGACCTCTGGAAGAGTAGTCAGTGCTCTTAACCTCTGAGTCATCTCTCCAGCCCCAGAGAGTACCTTAAGATCTGCCAAAGATGACCAAATCAAATCTGTTACCTAATTTCCCACGAGCACCTAAAATTAACAAAAGGTTTGAGAAGTGGAGAGCTTTTCAAACTCATCAAAAATCTAGTTGAAAGTGAGGGGGAAAAAAAGGACTAGTCCCCTTGTTTAAAAACAACTTAGCAGGGTACAGTGGTACACACCTGTATTCCCAACTCTTGGGGGACGGAGGCAGAAGAATCAGGAGTTCAAGGTCATCCTTGATTGCTAGAAACTGTCTCAGAAATACAAATACATAAATAAATACATAAATACACAGCTTGTCTAATACGCACAAAAAGGAACCTTAGAAACACACACACACACACACACACACACACACACACAAAATCATCTGTGGGAGGCAGAGGCAAGGTGATCAGGAGTTTAAAGCTGTTCTCAGCTACACAGTGAATGAGGCCAGCCTGGAACACACACACACACACACACACACACACACACACACACACACACACTGTCTTAAAAACAAGCAAATAAATGACCACAAAACAAAAACATCTAAAGTCCAGGGAACAAACAACTTCCCAAAGAGCCACAATTCACCCAGAAAAGATTGACATACAGGTCTACAGTAAGTATTCGAGGAGGAGCTTAGATTATTTTGCCCACATTTAAATTCCCTATAAAGACACTTTTATTAAAAACAATATGAGGGGCAGAGTGCTGGCATACAGCTCGGTAAGTAAAGACACTTGCCCTGTAAGCCTGACAACCTCACTTTGATGGCTAGAACCCACATAAAAGGTGAAGGAAAGAGAACCCACAAAGTTGTCTAACCCTCACGTTGGCCATAGCATAAGACACGCCCCCCATCATGTACTCACATACACACAATATTAAAAACAAAACAACTCTTTGGCACATACTGCCTCTGAGGTATTTAGAAGAATGGTTCCAACACGAAACAATTTAAGCCAAGCAACTACTCCAACCTTTCCCTAAGTCACTAACTCAACCGACAAACACTCAGATTACCTGCACTACACAGGATCTTTACTGAACCCCAATAGAAACATCTGCAGAGCAAGACTCCCGACTACCAGGTATTTTCATTTTACACAGGGGTACAAAACATGACCTCACAATTCACAAACAGAAAAATCAAGCGCTTAACTCGGTTTACTCTTTAAAAACAAAACAATATGAAGAAAAAAATCCTTTTTACAAAAATGTTAGGAGCATACTTTATTGTCTTTACCTCAAAACCACAAGAAATGACTCTCAATCAGCACTTTTTTCAAACTGCAAGACATAACTTGAGTTAAGAAATCAGTTTTAGACATACAGTTGATCTGAAAAAATGAAAAAAGTCATACAGAGGCCAGAAGAGGGTGCTGAATTCTCTGAAACCGGAGTTGGAGATGGTTGTGAGCACCGTGAGGGTGGTAGGAACCAAGCCCAGGTCCTCTGGGAGAGCAAGCAGGTCTCTTAACCACCAAGGCATCTCTCCAGCACCAAGAACAGAGTCTTTAACCTATCGGAATTCCACAAGTAACAAGGATGGGTATGGTTCCTTGAAGGCTTGTGTTTATATGCACATGTGGTCATGACATAAAAGTCTTTGAGACTGTAGTTCACAGTCAACATCTGAAACATGCAAATGGGATGCATTCTTCACGTCCTGCAACACATAAAGACATCTCCTCACCCCATTCACCACCTCTCTAGCCCGGAGAGTACGTGTTCCTCAATCTCTCTCTCTCTCTCTCTCTCTCTCTCTCTCTCTCTCTCTCTCTCTGGCTTCTCATGTGGCTTTAAGGAACATAAAATTCTTACTATGCCCCGAAAACCCTGCATGAATTACCCTTGGCAACTCCAGCTTATTTAATACCATCCTAGCTCCCAAGGACTGGTCCAGCCACACTGGCTCCTTTCTGACCCTCAAACCAGAGAAAACTAACTATTGCACTTTGTCAAATAATTTTCCTGACTTTTGTCAAGTGTTCTGTGATTATACTCCGGGTGCCTTATCGTCGGTCCGCTCCAGTGGCAGGTGTGTGACTTTGTGTGATTGACTGAGGGCTGTCATAAACACAAGACTTGAGTCCTACGTCCCTAGCACAGACGCGATGCTTAAAAGTTTTATTTAATAAAATACAATATGCATTTAAATAAAGCCAGGAGGCCGGTGGATGACTTACCGTAAGCCACGCAGAGAGGGGAGCAGAACCAGATCGAGTGAGGATAAGGTCTCTGGTCTCCAAGCTCTACAGATAAAGGGGGGAAGAAAAGTTACTTCGTGGGCGCCGGGAAGCCTGACGGGTCCTCAGAGAGCTAGGCCTCTTGAGATACCAGCCCACAAACTCGGCCGGCTCGGAGACAGGGGCCTAATTAAGTGCACTCTGTGATTCTGAGCCGAGAAGCGAGGTGACCTGGTCACACACAACGAAACCAGAGGACGAAAGAGGCACCGAGAACCGACACTCACCACATAGCCTCACGCTCCGGCTCCGCGGAAACCGGACGGAAGTTTGGCGGCTTTGGCACCGGATAGGTGTTACGGAAAAAGTGGTCGGGCGGAGTCCCAGGTCGCACAAGAAATGGCCCGTGCTTGCAGGTTCCTCCTGAAAAAGTACTGCATTTTCTTCTTAGTGTTTCATATTACCGCCTGAATCGTGGATAACCATTTTAATTAAACTACGCACTTTATCCCCTTCCAGAAACATACTCACCAGCCACAGTCCTTTGGTCTCAAGCAGACACGGGTACCAAGGCATGGTCCAGGTGGTGGCTCCCAGTAGCCAGGTTAGCCTCGGCTTCTTTAGCCACATCACCATGCCAGCCACAGTGTCAAAGATGCCCTGTTACCACCCAGTCCCAGCTTCTAGACACACTCATCCCTAGGTAGTTTCAGAAACTGAGTCTGTTGCCTGAAGGGAGAACCAGTTCCTTCCACAGCCCACAGCAGTCTGACAATGATCACCCAGGGTCTTGCAGGCCTAACAGAATACCACGGGCAAACTATAAATGCACATTGAGTAAGGAAACCTGCCTGTCTTTTTCTCCACTATTTCTTTAGAACCTAGCCCATAGCTAGCTGTCTTAGATATACTGTGTGTTAATTACTAATAACAATAATATGGTATAGTAAATGACTATTTGCAGGTCTGGTCTTGTGCTAGGTCCCAGAGCCACTAGGAGATATATGTCATATATTGCAAAGAATTGCTTTATGTGATAGTGAGGGCTAGCTAACCAGCACCAAAATTTATAGGGTAGGCCACCTGGACACTATTTCTAATCTTTACACTAACCATAGCCAACGTGTGACACTCCCTTAATCTTGTACTGCTGACTTTACCTACCTGATTTTCTATCCTGTTGTAATCTTGTTTATCTTTGAAGACAGAATTTTTAAAGGCTGCAACCTCTTCTTCAGGTGAGTTTACCAAAACTGGTTGACATCTAAGATGGCTGACAGAGCAAAAGACAAATAACCTCTAACTTTGTTATCATCCTTCTAAGTGGCATACTCCAGCCCTATGACAATTGTCAACTAAAAGGACCCATAAAAACAGTGCCCAAATTGCTGGAAAACCCCTGCCGTTCCCAGAAAGGTTACAAGTCCCCCAACTAGCCTCATTTCATTTGCACTATATCTGCATCTTCCTAACCCCAATTGGTCAAGATGTTGATTTGAGTTTATCTCCCATTTATTTCTGTTCCTAACCAAGAATAAGTCTTCCTTGCTGCTAAATGTGTCTTATTGCCAGTGCTACAACTCTAACAAAGAAAAATGACCCAGGATGGGGATGAAAATTTGGTAATTAGTATTCTCAATCAACAAAAGATTAAGCCGAGGTTCAAAGAAGGGCTACAGACCCAGAGGACAGAGCTGGGGTATAAAACATGATCTAGCTGGAGTTCCGGTCCCTGTGCTGCTGTCCCTCGTCTGTCACACTTCCCCAGTGACAGCTGAATCCATCAAGCTGTCCCACTCACAATTTCACAGTTCATCTCTTAGGAGGTCGAATCATCTAGGACCAGGCTAGATGGGGCGATCATGGTTAATCACATTGGGCTGCCCCAAGGTTGGCCAGAGGTGATGTTCACTATCAGGCACATCGATCTCAGCCCGCCCTGTCAGTTCCATTTTCCTTGTGAAGCAGTTCAGCTTCCTCCCCTCCCCTTTGGGCTGCCACCATCAGAGCTGAGCTCTGTGGTGTGGTCTCTGGGCTTCCTGTTCCAGGTGACTTCGCCATCTTTTCAGAGACTCGGGGCATTTACCACTGGACACAAAAGTTGTAGGATATGGTGGCCTGAGAATCCAACTTTGTGAACAATGTTCATCCAAATCACAATGTCTCAACTTTGGCACCATTGGTATTCTTGGTTGCCGATAGTTCTGTGCATTGGAAGTTTAGCAGCAAACTGAGGCTCCAATTCATAGACCACTGGACAACTGTGCCACAAAAATGTCTCTAGAAATTGCTTCATCGCCCTCTTCAACCCAAGCTGAGAAAAACATTTAGATGAACTATCCCAGTCATTCCCTGGAAGCAGAGAGGCTAGTTTTACATGCCCAGGAGGTGTGGTGTCCTGATGTTTGTAAACTAAGTCCTATTCCAGGATCCCAAAAGTATCAATCATTAAAAGAAATCTACAAGGAAAGTTCTGGAACACATTCACAGACCTCCTTGTAGCTGTTGCCTTTCACAACAAACAGGACTCTGGAGAAGACTGGGTTCTTTTCCCTCTGTAGCCTTCGTATTGTTTAATGAACTGGCTTTACAGAGAAAAACAGTAATAGTATCTGAAATGATAGG